>JAOVYU010000040.1:830550-845240 GCA_025674565.1 Synodontis membranacea | reverse complement strand
GGGGGGGGAGTGATCGGCGGAAATATTGTTGGCGGGGGGGGTGGGTGATCGGCGGAAATATTGTTATTGTTGGCGGGGGAGGGAGTGATCGGCGGAAATATTGTTGAGGGGCAAAGACAGGGCTCCATACGCACATGCACATTTAAAAAAACAACAATAAAAAAAAAAGACCCAAGAATAGGGCACTTGAGGCATCCTGGAGGAAAGGGGCGGATGCTCAAGCACCCTCCGCCCCCCCTCTGCACGTGCCTGGTCAGAACCAAAACATTTCACATTAGTTTTCAAAACATAATAAAGGTTCCTGTAAAAATAAGAACTTGTTCTCATCCAGAACTTGTTACTACAACTAATCTCAAACAAAACATTTCATTAACAATGTTTCCAAAAGCGTACAAAGGTAACACGAGGCCTCTGGTGTTGAGGATTAATCCTGAGAACAATACTGTTGAGTGGCTCCTGCAGGTCTAACACAAACATACGCAAAAGGAGCTTATCATGCTCCTGAAAAGGTTTTACTTTAAAAGCAGCTTCAGTCTCAGAAGCTCCAGTAAATAAACAGGAATTGCTGTATTGTTTTGCCTTTGCGCACAAAGACTGCATGGAAATGTCCACTGACCCACACCCACAGCAGATTTCAACATGTGGATCAGAATCCCAAAAGGCACTTAAATCAAAGTTAGCTTTCGTATTTAGAAAACACTTTAGAATTTTGAGTTCGTGTGTGCAATTTGCAATGGGTACCAGCTGTATCATGTATTTCAGGTTCCAGGTTTTGTTTTCCTAACGTCTTCAAACATCTGATCTGTAGACGTGGCCTGGTGTTCTGTAGTACACTTGGAGAAGAAACTAAACTTGCATAGTAACAAACAAGCAAATTATTATTCTTTTTTTTTAATTATTATTATTAGTGGGTGTCCTTCATGTCCTTGCATAAATGCATATAGGAGGTAGGACCAGATCACCGATGCATGAAAAAATACAATGCACTCAAAGTCAAGACATTTCTGTAATTCAGCATACACATTCCTAGCACTAGAAAAAAAGAAAAAAAACCCCACAGAAATAACTTTTTTTAAAATAACTTTATTTAAGTTGAGGGCTGATTATGAATTGCCCAGTGCAATCACCCGGTTAGCTCATTGTTTTGAGGTCTGTGGAGCATGTTTAAGACACAGGGAGCACAGTACTTTAACATCACATTGCAGAGTGGGAGAAATATTGAACAGAACACCGCCAACACAGACACAGCCATGCTAATATTCAGCAGATAGAGATTTACAGCGGCGGTGTTCAGGACCATAAGAACGACGGTACATGACACTTTCTCAAATACTTCAAACTGCACCGCAGTTTAGTGTTTACTTTTAATTTATGAAACTCTAACATTAGGCTTTGTACTTTACGTCCGCTCATTTGCATGTTTTGTGCATTAATATGTTCAGCATTCTTCAGGTTTTTCTATTTTTACTTCAAAGCTCTTGAAATTACTCAGCTGTGTTTGGAATCACAAATATTTATACAGTGTAGTCTATATTGAGCACTTATTAACAGCAATTCAGCAATATGTAAAAGGCCAAAGAGTTTTAGTAAGTTTTATAAGTTTGAAATGTGACATTCTGAAATGTCACACAATGTAAGTTTATGTTGTTATAATACACATTCATATAAACAACGTTAAATATATAAAACAGAGAGGAATGAAGAGGCTTAAGGAGAATAAAATCATTAACTATTAGTGTGATGGTGGTAAATCAATAAAGAAAAAAAAATGACAGGGCAATGATACTATAATCCATATAAAAAGCACTTACATTTACAGCACATTGAGTTAATAGATCAGGAATGCCCAGTCATCTTTCTTTTTCACTTAGTGATTAAGTATACAGTATACCAGAGTATCATTCAACATTTGGCCAAAACACTGCTTGGGTAAAAACCACCTGTGTGCGATTTTCATTGTGGTATAACAGGCTGGAGATTGGCGCTGCCTGCTCGAACCTTACCTGAGCAAGGCACAGCTGAGCAGGAAATACTATAGGTAGAGCAGGCACAACTCTTCAGTGTCTCCTCAGAAATCACCTCTTTTATAGACACTTTCTCTTCTACTTTAAAGATGTTTGGCTGCTCAGTCTTGTCGTCACAGATTCTAGGGAATAAAAGAGAAGAAAAGCTGCAGTCAAAAAAAGGTTTTAAATAAGAACAAAACGGCTGTATATAAAACGTGGCAATTGCGTTCTCATATCATGCCTCTTTTCTGATATAAATGCTCAGATGTCTGCATTTATATCATAAAAAAATACAGAAGAATTGGGTAATATATGTAGTAGAAACAATGCTTATTAAATTTTAAATAACAAACTGGCATGATCACCCGTGCTGAAATAAAAACCACAATGCACATTTCCACAATTTTACATGTCTACCTTGGCAAAAAGCAATACTGAAAAATAAAAATAAATAAATAATACATCGTTGCCATAATAGTCATCAAGGATCATCATGGTCAGTAGTATCAGTTATCATTAATAAAGGTTTTAGCTCCTCAAAGCTGTACTTTAGATGGTACATAAGTGAAATGTATAATAGTGTACCTCAAAAAAATTATATCAGGAAAAAGTGCAATATTTTCCATGAGTTATTTAAGAAAGTGAAAATGTAATAAATTTTAGACTCATTAGATGTTACCTAAAATGTGACAATAATTTTTCTATTTTAATTTTGATAATTATGGCCTACATTTCAAAAAATACAAATAAAAACATTTCAGATTATTAGAATATTTCAATTCCAGTTTGAGTAAATTACTATTCAAATACTATAAGTATCAATACAGTGCATCTCTTAGTCTAATTCAGTACACACAACCACAATCATGAGGAAGACTGCTGACTTGACAGCTGACCAGAAGATGATCATGGACACCATCCATGAGGATGGTAAACCACAGGAGGTCATTGCAGCAAAGGCTTGCTGATTGCAGAGTGCTGTATCAAAGCATATTAATGGACAGTTGACTGGAAGGGTAAAGTGCGGTAGGAAAAGGTGCACAAGCAACACAGATAAAGAAAAAGCCAATTCAGGAACTTGGGAGAGCTTCATAAGGAGTGGACTGAATGTGTCGGTGCATCAAGAGCCACCACACACAGACTTCTTCAGGAAAATGGCTACAACTGTCACATTTTTAAAATCAAGCCACTCCTGAACCAGAGACAACGTCAGAAGCATTTTACCGGAGCTAAGGGGAAACCAAACTGGAATGGAAAATTTGCATTTCATTTGGAAATCAAGGTCCAGTGTGACGTTTCCAGTCTGTGATGATTTGGGGTGCCATGTCATCTGCTGGTGTTGGTCCACTGGTGTCTTATCAAGTCCAAAGTCAACACAGCATCTACCAGGAGATTTTAGAGCACTTCATGCTTCCATCTGCTGACAAGCTTTATGAAGATGCCGATTTCCTTTTCCAGTAGGGCATTCATTGATGCAGTAAGTCGTGGTAAACGAGCCCCAACCAAGTCCTGACTGTATAAATGAACATACTTTTCAGACGTAGGACATCTCTGTACTGTAAATCCTTTTCGGATTAATCTTAACAAATATTCGAATAAATTGGGATACCAGATTTCTGGTGTTCATGAGTTCTAAGCCATAATCATCACAATTATGACAAAAAAGGCTTGAAAGATTTCACTTTCAAGTAATGAATATGGAATATATATAAGTTTCCTTTTTGAAAGAAATTAGGGAAAAAAACATCACTTTTCCACAATATTCTAAATTTTTGATATTCACTAGTAAACGTGATGGTTATAGAAATAGTCAGTGGTTAATAATACTAGAGATTTACTGAACTGAATTCTCCAATCTGATTGGTCAGCAGATGAATATTAATTTTCATAACTGCACAGCTTGGGCAGTACTTCCCAGCTATAACTAGAGTGATAGTTTAATGTTATCATTTATCATGCTTGTACACTGCGACTGAGATGGAGAATGCTCGACATAATATATTACTAATAATAAACAGATTAAAATGTACTCGTAAATGGGGTAAAGTCTTTTTTTGTTAGAAGACATTTACTGAATATTTGTAAGGAGTCTTTAGTGTCAGTGCAGGAAAGTCTTCAGGAAAGAGGAGTTTACATTTTCTGGATCCCTGTGGGTTTTTTTGATGATTTTTTTTATGATGATGGTGAGGGAACGATTGTCTTTCACAGCTATAACATAAATGATAACAGAGCTAATTTTTTTTTTTTTCATATCGTGGACAGTCCACAATATGAAATCTAACAATAAACCATTAAAATGTGTGACGCTCATTAATAATTTAAACATTTTAATAATTTGCAAATCGTTGGGGTATAAGTGGAATAACACACTCCAGACCCTGCGGTTACATGACAATAATGCACTTCGGGCCGGTAACAGCACTCATCTTTGTATCAAGCCATATCACACCACCTCCATATAGAATATTTTCATATGCCAGTCTGTCGTGTGGTATTTAATTCCAGTCAAGTCTATTCAAGTATGATATGTAACATAACGATGTATAATGAGCTGTAGTGGGATGTACTTCAATTTACTGAGCCATCGTACAAGCCACTTATGTTAACGATGTGCTTTAACTTCACAGGTAATTTAACTTAACAATTAACTTAAAACTGAAGGTATAAAACTGAGTGTAAAATCCTCAGTAAGGGTCATTCAGCTGTCATTTGAGAAGGCACCATGCCAAAAACAAAATAAATCAGCGTGGACTTGAGAAAAAGAACTGTTAATGCAAACAAAGCAGGAGAAGGATATACAAAGTTATCACAGCGTTTCCAAGTGTCAAGAACTGGAGTGAGAATTATAATCAAAGAGAGAGACACAGTACAAAACAAGTACAGCCATGCTGCCCTGGAAGTGCCCAATCTCGCCTGTTCTCGGAAGCTAAGCAGGGGCGGCCCTGGTTAGTACTTGGATGGGAGACATCCAGAGAATACCAGGTGCTGTACAAAGACCCAGCCACGAGGGGGTGCACACTCTGGTGGATTCCTGCGTGCCGGTCCCAAGCCCGGATAAATGGGGATGGTTGCGTCAGGAAGGGCATCCGGCTTAAAACTCTGCCAAATCAAACATGTAAAGCGGACCCTGTAAAAGACGGGACAAACGCTAGGAGAGAGAGAGAGAGAGACAATGTACAGAACAAGCCTGGCAGAGGAAGAAAGCAAAAGATTTCAAAGATCCTGGAAAGGAAACTAGTGAGAGATGTGTCCAAAGACCCCAGAATAACTGCCAAGACACAAAAGAATGACTTGGCCAAGTCGGGAATTGTGGTCTCAAAGAAGACAATCACTAGAGGACTGCACAGGAATGGACTTCGAGGATGCAGACCAAGAATTTTGCACTTTTGCAGAAGAAACACCTTCAAGTCAGACTAAAGTATTCTCAGGACAACCTGGAGAAAGATGATGCATACTGGAAGCATGTCCTATGATCAGATGAGATTAAACTAGAGCTCTTTGTCCATAGAGACACTGCTTATGTTTGGAGAAGGAAGGGAGAGATGTATAACCCAAAGAACACCGTCCCCACAGTGAAACACAGTGGTAGGAGCATTATGCTGTGGGGATTGTCTTTCACAATTGTCTTTCACAGCTATAACATAAATGATAACAGGAGCTAATTTGTCTTGTGGACAGTCCACAATATGAAATCTAACAATAAACCATTAAAATGCATGAGGTGCATTAATAATTTAAACATTTTAATAATTTGCAAATCGTTATGGTATGAGTGGAATAACACACTCCAGACCCTGCGGTTACATGACAATAATGCACTTCGGGCCGGTAACAGCACTCATCTTTGTGTCAAGCCATATCACACCATTTCCATATGTCTGTCGTGTGGTATTTAATTCCAGTCAAGTCTATTCAAGTATGATATGTAACAAAGGATTGTGTAATGAGCTGTAGGGGGATGTAGTAAGTTGTCATGCCTTTCTTATGTAAAGTTCAGAATGTGTCATGTCTTAACTTCACAACAACTAAACATGTCACCTGACTGAAGTGTTGAAAAGCGTTGTTCTTCAAAATTCACAAAAACGTTCTGCTTTGCACTGGGCTGTATCGTATCAGCCCGAATTGGATTATTTCTGGATAACTACACAGTCTGTGTGTTATTCTTTACTTAAATGTAAACTAATCATGGGGTATCCACAGTAGCACAAAGTATTAATAGTAAGGCAACATTCAGCTATAAGCTTTTTCATTCAGCTTATAGCAGGGGTGTCAAAAAAGAAAGGGCCGGTGAGGGTGCAGGTTTTAACTCTAACCAAGCAGAAGCCACAGCTGATTCCACTTGTGTAATCAGTTGATCTTGACTTTTAACAGACTCAGCTGTGGCTTCTGCTTGGTTAGAATGAAAACCTGCACCCACACCGGCTCTTTCTGGACAGGATTGACACCCCTGGCTTATAGCTTTATAAAGCAAGTTTCTATGCCATGCTGGATTGGGAGATAAAGCAGCCATTCATTCCTAACAAAATCAGATATTGCGCATACAGAGATTACTTAACCAGTGTTAATTTCGATAAATAAATAAATAATTAAAATTTGGTTTTAGTCTTAGTCGCTTACTGAAAATTGTAGTTACGTTTTAGACACATTTTAATCTTTTAGTTTAGTTTTGTTTCAGTCATGATTTAGTCAGTGGAACTTTAATTTTATGTTAAATTAAATGTTTTAATTTTAATCAAAGTTTTAGTCACAATTGTCTCAGACAATTTCATGACACTTATTGTAAAATGTGCCCTATAGCTTTAATACTGGCTATTACGGCAGGGGGATTGCCAGATGTTTTTTTCACTGTTTACTTTTCTTTGAAACATGACTGGTTTTGTTGTTGTTATGTGGACGTTATATGGAGTTAGCCATGCCTCTTTTACTGTTTAGCTAGTTATCGAGTAAAGACGGCATTTTGTACGCTATGATGATCACTATTTTAATATAAAGATGATACTTTGTTCAGACCAACGGTATCATACAATTATTAGAATCCAGGAGTTTGTGAAATGCCTGGCAAGCCAGATTCCCTCACTTCCAAACTAAAGTCAGGGACATGAAACTGGGAAGGTAACATAAATATATTATTCATATAAAAATGTTGCTGAATGGTATTTTAGCTGGATGCAAAAATTCCCTTGCGAAGTAAGCTAGGTTGTCCACCCGAACACAGCTAGCTATCTGGCCTCGTCTTTAGTCATCAGGGCATAATGAACAGATTTCATAGTCATTTTTGTTATCAAATATTTTTTCATTTATGCCGTCATTGCAATTTAGTCATCATATAAAAGGCTGTCAAAATGAACACTGGTTAACACATGCACTTAACAATTGGACAAAAACTGAAACCCTGAGTGAAATGCAACGCTTATATACTAAAAATTGCATAAAGCTGTGAAAACACATGAGGTGACCTAAATGAAACTGGTTAGGGTACTTCTCAAAATGATGCAAGAGGCAGTTGAACGTGTAACTTAACCTCTAGCAATTTCGCTAGAGACCTATTTTGGTCATACAGACAAACTGCCTCAGACTAGACTGGTTCTACCTATAAAGTTACCATTTCTACTGCCTTAGACATCATTGCCAGAAAATGCCACATCATGGCAACAGTGCTTGTCAATGAACAATTTTTTTTCCAGACAGCAACCAGGGAGGCCAGATACTAAACCAAAGACAACCAAGACGTCGGTAGACATTACTCGCATCAGAAGTAGTTGAAACACTGATATTTGGCACCAAGCATTCAGAAATTCTGAAAGAAAAAGGAGAGTTAACAGCATAGAGGCTTTAAAAAGGTTAAGAGAATAAGCAATCAAGGGAAAATAAGAAAAATAGGTGCAAGGAACCTGGAAGAGTACTTGAACTAATCAATTATCTGAATATAATTTTGTAAGTCAGGCTGACAGTCTGAACACCAAAAAGTGGAATTTTACTAAAAATGAACTAGCAGCATAATTACTATTACCCATAAACTCACTGTGATGATTTATTAATGAATATAAAGATTATAACATGCATGTGACCTAATGGTTGCACAAGATAATGTGTCAGCAATTACTACAAAATGCCTTTGTCAGCTGATATCTCAAATCACTATGGCGACTGTAGCTAATCCTGTACTGTAGATAATAATGTACAGACAAATAATGATTGTGAAAGTGAGTGTGAACAACAGGATCAGAAAGAGAAACAAGGAACTTGTGCAAAAAAAAAATAAAAAATACGCACACACTGGATATAAGTTGCATAACTTATTTTGCAAACTTAAAGTTGCAAAAGCACGATTCATCACTCGTGTCTTTACAGAATTGGTGGAGAAATTCAGCTAGAAATGTACTGTAGTGACTTCAGCAAGCTACAATATCTTAAACAATCAGGATTAAACAATGACACACAAACACACACACAAAAAAACCACATAAAACCTGTCATAAATGAGGCCATCGATGCCTTTCTCCCTGAGCATCCTTCTGTTCTCGTGGTCATTGTTGTCATCTCCCCAGCAGAAGACCACCAGGCCTTTAGACTGGGCCTCTGTAATGCAGTCCATGTTGCGCAGCAGATCCTCAGTGTGTGCAGAGATACCCTGCAAACGGGAACAGCAAGTTCCTTTTATACATAAAAGAACAATACTTACAAACAGGCCACAACCGCTCCTTCAGTGTCAGCCAAGCATTGTTATTTAACAAAGAAAACATACGATTGTTGATGTGGCCAGGTTTTCTGTGAGACATGTATTTAACATTTATGAAGGAGTATCGAGTGTACGCATTCTGTTCTGCGATGGTCAACAAATGTTCCACCACCTGAGAGCCTTAACGACAGACGACTTTAGGCTTTCTGGCTTCGCGGTAACATGACAAACTTGCAGATATGCTGCAGATTTAAATTAACTATAAGAACAAGTTAATTTTTTGTCTTATTAATTTCAAGAGTGAGGAAAAAAAGAGAGGCTGGTGAGAGAACAACTGTTTATAGCAGGAACTAAATAAATTCTAGTCTCATGGACGTTCCACATGATTAAACATAAGAATAAATGATTTAAATACATGAATTGTTGCTCATTAATACAATTACAAATTGCTGCGGTAGTATAGGAATAAAACAAGACCGGAGTGAGGTTTGACATTAGGTTTGTACCAACCACGTTGGCTTGGTAACATATTTTTTTTTAGGACTTTTTATTCCTGACAATGCATTGGATTTGATTACTCTTAAAAACTTTTAACATTTAAATATAATCATTCCACCACATAACAGCACAGAGATAATTCATTAATGTAGGCACTAATGAACAAATTGTCTTGTTGTACAAGCCACTGGAAACAGTGATTACCACAAACTCATTCTGAGCTTCATAATAATTGTTAACTGGTTGTCTAAAAAAAAGCAAACAACCAAATAAAACAAAAGGCAAAATTGGCCAAAAATGGCCACCAACAGATTGAGTCTGTAATTTTTTTTTTATTATTTTTTTTTTTTGCTTTTTTTTTTTGTTGCTATTTTTACTACATAAAGTTCTTAACTAACATCAGTTCTTGTCGTAAGTATAAAATATCCATTCCTTTTTTATTTTTTATTTTTTTAATCCTTCAAATACCAGTTTGTTTGCGCAATGCACTTGTTAGAAAACAACCTCAAAAATTACCATTTTCTATATTCTTAAAGCTACCGGATTTTCTTGTGTATTTATCTTGCAAACACATATTTGTGCTGCTATTTCACACAGGCACAATTTTTTTTCATGCACAAACACAAACCATTATGCGACATCCTTAAGATCACACCCATGTCAAAATTGTGTCATTCATTTGCTCAACTGGAGTCCAGTAAGCCATCATACTCCCCAACTGGAAACTAATATATATTATATAAAATTGCTCACTTGGCCAAAAATGGATAAATGACATAATCTGGTAGAAACCACTAAAAACTACATTTTTCATGTGCTAAGATTAGAATGAAAGCATTTTAACCTAAATTGTATGATTTAACAGTGTAAATAACAAGGAATTAAAAAATGTAGATTTCATGGGGTTCAATTGGCCAAAAGTGGCCACAATGGAGTCAAGTGTTACAATGTATGGATTATGTATGGATGTATGGAGTATATTATTGATATATTTAATGAGTTGAAGTTAAAAATTAAAAAAATCTGAAAAAAATTAAAACAAAAAATAAAATCCAGACCCTTGGGAAATTTCATTCCATATGCATTAACACAGCTAAAATGGTCAAAAAAAGAAGAGAAAGTGAACTGGACACAAATGGCCAGCATAGAGGGTTAATCCTGTCAACATGAGTACATAAACTGCTCATTTGACACAGCTGTCTGATCAACATCTACAAACGTGATGCAATGCCCATACTGTATCAAGATAGGCTGGATGTCATGCTGCACTCACCAGGATGTTCTCACTCTGAGCAAAACTCATGGCAATCTGTGTGGTCTGACAGCGTATATCCATCAACTGAGGGTAGACCTCTGACACACCCTGAGTCAGGAAGAGGATGGGATATTTGTTCTGTTTCCGCCGCACCCTGAATCATACAACATACAAAGTTTACATCACACTGATTTAGTTTACAAAGACTATGCTCAAACTATAATAATGTTCTTACATGGCACAAACATCAGGGTCAAAAGAAGAGAAGACAATCCTCCTCTTTCCTGCATTCTGGAGCACACAGGTGAGGATGACATCCAGGAACTGGTTCATGTTAAAATAACTGGACAAGTTTCCATCCCAGGAGCCATCCTAGTACCATAAGCGGGAAATGGAGGACATGATACAACAGACTGTATCACCCTTTAAGTCACATTAACACTGTTATACAATGTATGCTGACCTTCATCTGGGATATCCACTTCAGCTCAATATTAAATCCTACATTTTCTGGAACAGTCTGAAAGATCTGCGGTGAAACATCGTATGCAGTTTGAAATATGAATATGTTTTCCGCACAATGTCTATATGAGAAGGAAAAAAATCAAAACAAAACACCCTGTTTGGGTGAATACCTGAGAAAGTGAAGGAAAGGGCTGATGTTCATCTATATACTCCTCCTCATCCTGTAAATCTTAATAGAAAAGACCAAATCAGTGACATAGCTGCGAGAACAAGGTTACTGTATTGCAGAGTTCAGTACAAATATGACACGCTGGTATGGTCAGGCACGGTTTATACTGTACTATTACCATCTGTGCTAGCGTGGTGAGCGAGTGGGCAGGGCAAAGCACAGTTAGCGCATTGTGGAGCGAAGCAGGAAACGGGAAACAGAAATAAATTTCCAAAATTTTCCTCTCTGTCCAAGAATTCCAAAACTTTTCCAGGGGCTGGAAAAATTACTTCTAAATTCCAAAACTTTTCTAGGTATTCCATGATAACGGGAACCCTGTAATATCTGTGGCATTTCTAAAAATTGTAATCTTGTCTAATGTTATGTAACACATTGCTAAATTTTATTTCACATGGATGAATTCAAAACTTTCTCCATGTACGTTGAGATATATAGAAGTATTACTCTGCCTTAGTGATGGGATATACCTTTGTGGTCATGAACCTTCATAGCTGTAGAATGAGCAAGCTGTATGAAACAAAAATGGAATTCAGTGTTATAGATCTCCTTCAGGTCACTCACAATCCAAATGTCTGAGTAGAATTTGAGTAGAATATTTTGGATGATTAAATTCAGATTTACTTTAAGAAGCTGAAGCTGGTCAAATGTCAGGTCTTTCACAGGAACTTCAAACAACTCCATAGAATTCTTGTCATTTTTCTGTGGAAGACATGTTCAGCACTGTCAGGGGCTCTAAAGTGGTTAACAGCATTAGCTAGGAAAGCCGATAAACCTGGGGTTGAAGGGCAATTATCTTTCTGTCATTCTGTTAGTGAAAGCAATAAAACAGATTAGATTAAGGGTGCAATGATTCCAACAAGGCCAAGTTAGTCACCTTCTTAGTGGAAATACAGCATGTAAGATCATGGTACACAATTGGAACCAAGTCCTTGGACAGATGAACATCAAACTCCACGTAGGCAGCACCCTATAATTAAAGACATTGATATTTTGAGAGTTATGGAACAAGTAGACATCAATGAAATAAATATATGGAACTGAAGCTTTGGTAATGATGCCTTACATGATTAGCAGCACTTAGAAATGAGGCAATTGTATTTTCCCTGATCTTGTGGTGTCTGAAACAGAGATTAACATAAATTGGAAATATAAAGCTACAAATAAAAGCCAATTACAGTAAACCCTCGTTTATCGCGGTTAATCCGTTCCAGACTGTACCACAATAAGCGAATTTCCGCGAAGTAGTATTTCCACATTGTTAGAGCATAGAAAACCTGTTTACGACATTCTAAATACGGTGTTTAACATTATTAGAGCCCTCTAGACATGAAATAACACCCAATTTTTTGGAAAAAAGTTAATAAAAAATAAAAAAATAAAAATAATTGACTCAAGACAACCGAGCGCAACCCACGTTTTCACTGTCTCGATCAACTTTTTAATGAATATACTGTATTTGAAAAAAACACGATAGAGTGAAGCCGTGAAATTTGAACCGCGAAGTGGCGAGGGTTTACTGTATAAGATGGTTTAGAACTGCTTTTTATTGGAAATTCCATCAGCTGGGTGGATGGTAAATTTAGTGAAATACTGAAATAAAGCAACATCTGTCTAATGAAATGTACAAATTCACACTGACAGAACAAAACATGTTGCTTATCACCAACATTATCTTCGCTTGGGGTTAACAAAAAAACAAAAACAAAAACAGTCTGAACCAGGACAGCAAAACAGTACCATACAGCTACACTGTCATGCTCCATGTTTTCATTTCTATGAGCCAATAAGAAAAATACTACAAGTTTCTGACCATCTAAAACAAACATAATATATGCCTCTTTCCCCTATTACCAATAACAAAAAATTACTTTAATATCCTCCATGTTCAAATGTATAACTTAAACCTTAATTATACGCCCTACATAAAGATATATGTGAACAATTAAGAAAACCATGATTCCCTTGACAGGCACAGAAAGGGTTTCAGTCTGAGTACATGTTTTGGCTTACTTGGCAGCATGTGTGCTCCCTGCTCCTCTGTGGCCCACGTCCAGAGCACTCCTCTTTCGCCAGTACTTAGTGTAGCACTGGCTCATGTCATACTTAAAGCCTTGAATAGGCCGAATAACCAAGTAGTCCACTGTAAATCACACAACATATCCGACATTAAAACCTTATCTATTCTTTCCAATGCAGCTACATCTAAACATGCCAGATTCTAATGTGCACTGACAATGCCTTTACATATTTACAAATCAGTACTTTAACATTTTGTCATAAGCAAATGTGTCTGAAGGACAAAGCCATAGTAAATACTGCATAACACGTTAGACATGCTCGATGGGAAAACAGACTATAATCTTACACATACAATGATCTTAGAATAGAGGACAGTGTTTCTCAAGGTCATTGGCAGGTAGCCAGTCCTCTACCCACTTTTGTTTTTTATGGCCTAAAACAATTAATTTATTTATTAATTAACTGCTGAGATATGCTACAAACAGTGATACACATAAGTGGAGGAGAAATCCCCTATAACAACTTGTATATTAATTGTTATAATTAAAATGTGATCATTATTAACACTTATTCTGACTATAAAACTGATATCACTGACTATATTAACTTGGGTGTGGATAACATTGTGAGTCACACCTGAAGAACTTGCTAAACCTCAAAAAAGACAGCCTTCATGTCAGGGGCAAGGAGGAGCTATGGAAGGTCCACAGAGACCTGAAGTGGAGGACTCGGAAAGAATCAACTGCTACATAATGAAGCAGAGGAGAGACTTCAAAAGAACAGCTTCAACAATGTCTGAAGGGGCAAGAAAAGCATCTCCAGATACAAAGAATCCAACAGCAGATGCTGTACAGTGGAACCTCAGGTTACAAACGTATCTGATCACGTACAAATTGGGTTACGACCAAAAAATTTGGCCAAAATTTCGCATCAGTTCATGAACACACACTATGCTGGCAAACAAAACACTGGCGGGTCAGTTTCCCTTCCCGTTCGTTTGCGCCAAATATTTCCCATTCTCTGTTTCCCATTTTTTTTCGTTTGACGACCCATACTCAGTCTCTTCCTGTATGTACATTGTTCTCGATCAGACGTGCGTTCATTAGCTGTGAACTCTTTGTGTGCTTTTGCATTAATTTTGCAAGTAACCATACTTTGTGGAGTCTGGCACACCTGAGAAACAGCAAAAACACAGTTTAGTTTCTGTATTAATTAAAGATTTTTCAAACTTTAATTTTTTCCTTGTGCTTGTGCTTACTCATAAAAAAAAGCTCATTACAGTGAGCGGCTCGTAAAGGTCTAGCACAAACTTGGTTAGAAAAATGTTAGTTTTCTCTGTTGTTCAAAGTTTTCTCAGTGTTATTCAATGTTTTTACATTTACTTACTATTACACTGTGCATTGTATGGTATAATTAACTATTTTTGTGCTTAGAAATCTCAAAAAAATATATATATATTTACTAGGGATGCTCCGATCAGGATTTTTGCCACCGATACCAAGTACCGATTTTTTGTTATGGTGATCGGCCGATACCAAT
>JAOVYU010000040.1:801462-816201 GCA_025674565.1 Synodontis membranacea | reverse complement strand
ATATATGGACAAACATTTAGAATATATTAATAGATGATGCAGTCGTGATTATAATATATTTCTACTAAAACTAACTAACTAAGTAACTAACTAACTAACTAACTAACTAACTAACCCTGTCAGTCTCCAGTTTCCACATGTAAAATTTGGCTTGCAATAAAATAATTATTTTCCCTCCCATATCAGTCATAACACATGCTCACAAAACCCAACGAAAGCATTTGTGTCTTTAGATTTGCATAAGGCAGGCTATTGAGATATCAGCATTAAAATGTACAGACAAACTTATAGTATCTGTATGATGACAAATGCACAATGACTGTAGTTTCTGTACAATAGTAAATAGTAACTAGAAACTGTTGTTTCTGACTGTTGTTTCTGTACAGTAAAAAAAGCAACATTTAATATGAAGAACAACACAGATAACAATGCAATACTCACTACAGGAGTCACTGCAGGATAAATTAGTTGGTGTATGCAGAACTGAGCAAATAAAAAAAATCCAAATTGTATACATCATAAACCGCATGAGAGTCTTAATGAAAAAGAGGCGAAATGAAAAACCCTGAGTTATTAAAAAAATACTGTCCAGAAGATTATATAGTACAGTTAAGTTCTACTGACACTAATGGTTATGATGTTGGGACTTTATGCCTCTTCTGTTCAGTAGAGGTGAATGTCGAGGAACAGCAGGGTGTCGAGGAGGCTGACTGCATGGGGGAGAAAGCTGTTACAGTCGTGTAGTAGCGGTCCGGATGCTCTAATAACTTTTGCCAGATGGTCCATAGTAGGGATCATTTTATAGAGCTGGAGGCTTTGTGGGATGCAGCATTTACAGTAAATATTATCTGTGGAGGGAAGAGATACAATAGTCTCTGTTGTTTTTAATACCTGCTGTTGTTCTGTGGTCTAAGATGTTAGAATTCCTTTACTCCCACTCGCTTTTGTTCTTTATTTTGAATAACAGCATTTTTTATGTGTTCCCTTTAGGTCATAATTTTTCCATCATTTCTATTAATGAATTAACATTACATTTTTTTTCCTATCATACTGTAACGGAACCCTAATGGTTAACCACTGATTTATTATTACTCTGACCTGCTGTTTGTGTCTTGTAATCTAATTTCTAGACTGATGAAGCAATAAGATCTCTCAGTATTGCACCAGTCCTCACACCAGAGTTCACTGCTCTGCTCTTTCAGAAACACTAATGAGCAAATTCATTGCTCTCATTGCAAACCAACGAGCCCCTGCAGGTTCAAGTATGATTTATGAGTTTGGCTCACATTAACGTTGCTCTGTGGCCAAGTTCTTTAGCAGTGTTTTCATAAATTAACAATTCATCCGGGCTTGAATAGCTCTGACAAGCAGAAACAAGTTTGATAATTCATCCATCGGTGATCATATTCCCTGAATCAGTACCAGGAAAACAGCTGTACTGTATATGTGGAAGCCTCTGCATTTTGTTGAATCTGGCTTTTTTTTTTAATGGTAAATAATAAATCAACAGACTCTAGAAAAAGACACAGAAATCAGTCTCCACATTTATTATAACTAACAATGAAAACATATTTCGTACATTTAAGGATGCCTTTTAATTACATGAAACAAAAACATGTCATGGAAGTGTCTAGACTCATAATAAAAATTACACAAAACCCCACCTTGGAGGCTCAGGACATTAGGCCTGGTTGCATAATAGGTCGAATGTAATCTAACTTGATCTCAAAATCAAACTGTGCCCCCCAGCTAAATTCATTTAATGTTTGAAACCTTGGTAACAATTGACCAAGCAAATATATAATGTACAATATGCTGCCAATGAACTCAAATCCAAGCCAGTCCAAATGTGAGAACGACCATGGTTCTTGTGCACATCAGGTGCCAATTAAGAGAGGTCTACCCTTATTGACAGTTCCCATTAATAATTTGCATTTGAAAATGGCTTCATTTGGGTATGGATGGGTCATTTACACATCAAGAGCTGCAGTGAGTTGATCAGGCTTTGTGTGAGACATTATAATTTTAATGAGCTTGAACAGAACAACAGGGAAGAGCTTTTCAGGTTTTTGGGTACATATGCCCCCCCCCCCCCCCCCCACACACACACATGCATGCATGCATTCACATGCGCATACACAGTTCATCTGTATTTAGTACTTCTGGTGAGACAAATGTGTAATACATTTAAAGAAACTATAATTTTAAAGATCCATTTTGTTAAGAATGATAAGCTTTCCTGCAGGTCTTCATTCATTTTGTTCATATTTCTTTCGTTGTAGTAGAATGTTCAGACATATTCCTTTTTAATATTGATTTTATAGCTTGAACTACAATAAATTGTTCTACTTGTCTGATAAACCTGTAGACACTAAAGAATGACATGACAGATTCACTTGAAAACTGGATGGATGTTTACTGGCAGCAGAAATACCCAGAATCCTGAATGAAGCTAGTCAGTTGAGACAGTAATAAACAACTGAACATGATAACCCTCTAGGACAGGCACCGTCTCTGGCGGAGAAAAACAAATGTCTGTTCTAATCTGTCAGTCCAGGTTTAAACAGAAACTGCTGAAGGCAACAGTATTATCAGTCAGATGATGCTACCTGGGATATGGTATCATGCTTGGGAGTAAGTTTAAAATGGCTTGGTCACAGCATACATCTCACATTTACTGGAGGTAAATTTACATGAAGGTTCACATTTACATGAAGGTTGCATGTGTAAAAAAAGAAAAAGAAAAATGGCAACCTTGATAATGCCGGCCAAAATGTGCAAACTGATTTACTAACACTGTGGATCTGTGGAGGTCTGGAGTCTCTTTTGCATGGGCAAAACGGAACGAGTTTTGAACACTTGCATTTCAATTATATAATTTTTTGTTTCTATTTAAAAATACAATATAATGGCTGGGTTACAAAATACAAATAGATTAATTTTGCACATGATTTACTCAAAGTCTCAAAGGCACAACTTAGTATGACCAATAGATAGATCTTACATTTCCATTAGTTCAAGACAAATAATATTTATTTAGTCCGAATAAGTTTATTTAACTTGTGCTTTAGTGACTCAAAATGATCGAAATGTGTCTTAAAGCTGGTCCCTCCCCTTCCCTCTCTGCTGTCTCCAAAGCCCGTCCCTGCAGAGGAGGCTGCGTGTGCCATGGCAACTGAAAAGAGGCCAGGTAAACAGCATGGAGCATACATACTGAAGTTCAAATGCATTCTGTAATCCTGCTTTTTTCATTACATTTTTGGAGAAAGTGCACCCAGCATAGGTTCCTAAAAGTCACAGTGATTTCCATGGGACTATTTTGCCATTCCGAATGGTTACGGCTGCAGAGGCTAGACATTACTGCTGTGAAATGTCTAGAACTTTTCTGGTCAACATTCAAGCAGAAATAAATATTTCGTCATGAAAAGTAACCTACAGCAATATCTATCCGTCAAAGCAACTAGCACAGCCTTATTTCAGGGCCTTTGTTTTATAACAGAAACTGGTGTGAAGTGTGCTATATGAGCGAGAACATGTGTAACAGCACAGACACAAACAAATATCAGGACAAACACCAAACCGTGATGACTGTCTGGACACTTCACAAAAATGCATTTTAGGAATTTGCAAACGAAACAACACTAATCGGTACCCTTAGCATCAGAAACAAGTTAAAGTTAGCCCTACTGTAACATCAAAGCAATGAGAAGTGTTACAGTAAAAAAGTATAATCTTAGCTTTGTGATTGATTTTTGTTCAAAAATCAAATCAAGTATAAATCAGGCAATGCTTTAAATACCTGTCAAGCAGAAATGTGTCTAACTCACCATTAGTTTGAATCCTTTTAAAGATATTGAGCTTGACCCAATGAGTGCATGTGTGGGGAAGGGGGGCTGCCTAAAGCCTGCGTATGAGCAGTGACTGACACTCTATCAGACACTCCTCCTGCCTCGGATTGGCTGTTTTGATTCGGGTGCAGTTGATTCTTGCAAATATCATTAGATGCAACGGGTGGAGCCCGAGGACATAGTGGCAGTGTCAGGACATAGTGGCAGTATTAGAAAATATGACAAAAAGTTATTTTTTATGTGGATTACCTTCTGCAGCTTTAAGTTTTGACATTACTGCCAACGTAAAGTTGCGGTGGGTCACGCTGACTGGTGCTTATTAGCTCTGTTCCCATAGTTACATCTGAGATCACTACAGTAACAACTATGCAATCTACTGCAGATAATGTTTTATAGCATTTACATTTCAGATTACATTTCAGATCCTTCCATCAAGCTTTTGTGTCACCGTATGTTTTCTCCTGAATACCTTGGGTGATAACTTTATAGCTTTAAAGCAATATATGAATGGGGTGAGTCCACTAGTCTAGTGATTAGTGAATTCTTTTATTAGAAACCCATCAACCCTTACCCATCGCACCCTATATAGACACTGATTTACTTAACTGATTATAAAACCAAACTGAAACCTAATCAGCCAAAGGTCATTTAAGGAGGTCAATTTGGTTTAATGAATTCTTGGCATTAGGATTCATTATTTGTCAGCGAAATACCAGCTCACATCAACCAAAGCTGTGTTTACTCTACCGAGCAAGCATACGCTCATTATCAGTAGGAGTTAAATAGACACCTGCAAGATCCAATCCATCACCCTTTCACTGGATTAGATTAGGAAGGAAAAGGGCACAAGGCTCAAGAAGATCTCGGATTTGAGACTGCGTATCAGATGTCCATCTGCCAACTTTGATCAGTAATCAAGTAAGACTTAAAAATCAACCATAATGCATGAGTAGATGTAGCATGGAGATGTATAACATAAAAAATGCACTGGCAAAGACACGAACAGCCATTCACACCTATGGGCAATTTAGAGTAGTCAGTTAACCTAATCGGAATGTCTTTGGACTGTGGAAGGAAACCGGAGCTCCCAGAGGAAACACACAGGCACAGGGAGAACATGCAAACTCTGCACAGAAGGCCCCTTCCAACTGTGAGGCGTCAGTACTAACCACTGCACCACCGTGCCACCCGGGTTCCAATATTTTACTTAATTACTAGCATTTAGTTATGGTCTTGCTATTTAATTGATGCTAATTTATGCGGACCTATTTTAGTCATGGGTGGAATAAAATAAATAAAAGTTAACATTTAACCAAACATCAAGTTCAGTTAAGGGAGCCTAAGTGTAACATTTGCAGAAAACGGTACACAAATATACGTCATTCTTTCAAATTTAGTTCTTTAAATTGCTTATACTGACGGAGACCTCTTCTGTTGTTAGATCACACGTGTAAATAAGCAATACACATACAGTTACAAGTTACAGTACAACAACAAGCAAAGTATGAATGGAATCTCCGATAACCCATTTTCTGCGAGCTTTTGGTGGCATATCCTATACATTGAGACAAGTAAATGTTACAGCTTAAAAGCGGATAAAACGTCCTATTTTAAGAAATAAAACACTTATAAAGGAGGGTTAGGTGTGTTACACAGCCCCTATCTGGATTAAGCAAGAAGGGAAGTTAATTATTCATCGCTGCCTTGAAAAACACGACAGCAACAAGCCAGCGAATTATGACTTACAAGTGCGTCGTGAGTCTTGCCACTCTAGCTGTAGTTTACTTTGATGACTTTGAAGGTTGTTTAATGGCGGAGCATTTCCCTTCTGCAACAGAACGTACAAGACACTAGCTTCTGTGTAAAAGGCATCACCGTAATGGAAAAAGAACCCAGTGAACCACTTCCTCCTGCTCTTTTCATATATAGAGACATAATGTGACATCCCCTGTTACAAGACTTAGAGCAGTTGGTCTCAGTGACTTAGATGTATTATTAAATGGAGACTTTGTGCAGCGGAATAAAGAGAATATGAACTCAGATCATAGAGGGTTGAGTTGACTTTTCTTTTTTTGAGGTTTTAGTTCTCTTTTTCTCCATCTAATAATGAAAGCTCTACTGGAGGCTTTTATGGGATTTCAGAGTTTGTTTCGTTTATTATTCATCTTACAGTGGACTTATTGGGCATAAATGCATATATTTGCAGTCACAGAGACCTCAGCATTTCTGTCCATGTCTATTTGCTATTATTACAGCTGTTTATGAGCTCATGCTGTTTCAAAGCCATTGGAGCATTGGGGGGGGATTTAAATGGCTTTAATCAGCATGAGCATGGCTTAAATAATGTATACACTGAGCTGAGTTTCCCAAAAGCATTGCAGAGTCAAGATCATCTTAATTGGGAGAGAGAGAGAGAGAGAGAGAGAGAGAGAGTGCTTGTTATGTTATTCTACCGCTCTACCATGCAATGATGATTTTTGTGCTGCAGGGCTTTTAGCGTGTTTTGTGTTAGGAGGTTATCAATACGTTATTTCTGTGGTTTGAAGTACCACCAACTCCCAAATCCCCTTCAAACATTGTTTTACCTTCATGGTATTCAAAGACTAATTTCACAAAGCATTTCTGCAAGAAGCTCTAGATAAAAGCATCTGCAAAATGCTGTAGATGCAAATGTAAAGCATGCTGAGCATCCTCTGACTGTGGGAGTTATTTGACAAAGGCAGGAACCGTACGGTACAATGCAGACCCATCAGAAATCCAAAAAAAAAAAGAGCTAGACACACTGTGCTTTGGCCTTTCCTAACCCTGAATGCATAAGTTAGCAGAGTGCTTTCATTGCACACCTGGAAAAGTGTCTGTGAGCAGTACAATAGGCTGTGCCCACCTCTCTGTGTTGTCTCCAATCAAAAGCATTACACACAAAAATAGAATGAATGAAGCACAGCACAAAACTCAGCCATGCACCCTCAAATTACAGTTCACAAAAAACCGAGTGCAAGAACCAAAATTATAAAGTTTTTTTTTTTTTTACAGAATGTACAAAAAGAGTGGAGGGAAAAAAGGGGAAGGCTGTGAAAGTTTTCTTTAGTACACTGAGCTGGCAGAAAGTGCACACTGCAATTTCTATAATAAAAAAATATTATTATTATTTTCATCTGATTTTCTAATAAGGAAAAAGTTAGCTGTTAGAATAGTTGTGAGATAAAGAGAGAAGATTACTTCTCGACTTCAAAGTAACCATGGCAACAACAACAAGCTTGTACACGAAATCTTTAAATAGGATGTTCATTAGATGAACAAAATCTACTCCTCTAATTATAAACGAGAAAGTCTTTTTTTTTTTTTTTTTTTACATTTCTGCTTTGCTTGCCCTTTAAAGTGAAAAAAGAATTGAATTAGCAGTAGTGTGAAATGGGTGTGTGTGACTTAAATCACACAAACAACACTACAGCAAATACAGTTTCTGTTCACAAGAAAAGCTAATTTATTACCAGTATTTTTTTGTGTTATAACAGATCCTAAGACCACAGCTCTTAAGCCGCTCTCTTCCTTCTGTGCATTTTACGCATTCCATCCATGCACTGCAGTGTCATGAAGAAGCTTATGCCTGTTCATTTCATGCAAATGGTTTGTAAATACAGATGGCCTCTTGCTGATACTGGCTACTAAACCTCCTGTATTTATGACTGTATTAAATATTGACAGCATTAAAAACACGCTGACTGTGTAGGTTTTCACATTCCAGCTGTTCAGCCTGAGATGGCAGAGCAGAGAGATAAGACTGCATAAGGGTGCGCAATGAGCACCGGCCATGTTTCACCACGACAGACCAGATACAAACATGAAAAATCAAGTTAATTTCCAAGCTCAGATACAAACATTATACTGGATTGCTTTTTGCTTTAATGAAAACCACAGCACTGCCCATAGGGTGTTTCAATTTTTAGCATCTGTCAAATGTTGTTTTCCTAAATGCATGCTGAGATATATATATTTTTTTAATCAAATGAACCTTTACTCATTAATTATGTTTAAGGTCACAGTTTGGAAAAAAAAAAAGAAGAAAACATCTTGTACAATACCAGTAGTCTAAATCAGTGGTTCGCAACTTAAATCCAAGACACTCAACTGCTAATTATCAAGTGCAACTTAACAAGGTATGCTGGTAGTAGAACAGAAATGAACAGAAAGAACTAATTGGTGCAAAAAAAAATAAAATAAAATAAAAAATCAGTCTTAAATCTTGTTTTTGGATTGTGCTATAAAATATAATCCGTAATAAAAACCAATGTGCAAACCATACACCTCGGACACCCAGCTCTGACCTTGATGTATGCATGAACTGTATGTTTTGGAACCACTGTACCAGTTCATACCATCATCCTCACAGACGATTAATCAAAATGGTATCGCTGTCATAATCCTGGATGAGTTAAATACTTACTACCACCCGAAGAACTGAATTGCAATCATAATTCAGGCCTCTGGCTGATATATTCATGAGATTCATTTCTGATTGCCATTGTTTATGAGTGCATTCTCATTTTTGTATCTTCAAGCAATTATGCAACTGGAATTAATTACACACCACAATCTGCTTCAGAAGCAGTTAAAACTGAAATGAATATTAGCTTCACAGAATCCTACAGTATGTAGCACAGATATTTCCAGCTCATGACAAGTTATACGAGGGACGATGTGCAATAGGCTCAACCACAGTGCATTCTCTATGCCTATAGGCCAACACATTTCAATTTATAAACATAGTCTGGATGATCTGGGTTTTATACAGTTATATTGGGAAAAGCACAGGACATTTAATGAGCTTTACATGCCTTCATTAACATGGATATTCTGACTAAACATATTCACACATCATCTGCACACAGAAAGTGAAGAATGCATTGTTTTATTTCTGATATTCCTTGTCAAGCCTGTCACAGGGCAACAGTTTTACCTAACTGATTACCAGAGAATTCTACAGTTTATGTAAGGGAGCTACTGCTGCGGAGTTTGTCAGAGGAGAGATATAAGACACACGTTCACAGTTTATTAGCAGTTATAATAATTGCTGTGTAGAGATGTGCAGTTTTTAAAACATTAACTAATATATGCAATATCAATTTAACCATTTTAACAATTTATGAATTATGCTCAGAGTTCCTTTAAGCCAGTTACATGACCAAGTTTAGGATCTGGGATGGCAAGGGGTGGCATTTGCATGTATGGGGCGAGTTTCATATACAGAAATTAGACTTGCTCCTTGGCACAAAATGAATGATCGCATAATGACAACAATACTGGCTTCATAAGGACATGATCGACTCTACAGGGATTAAGGCAGGGGTGTCCAAACCTGTCCAGAAAGGGCCGGTGTGGGTGCAGGAGAAGCCACAGCTGAATCTATTGGACTCAGCTGTGGCTTCTGCTTGGTAAGAATGAAAACCTGCACCCACACCGGCCCTTTCTGGACAGGTTTGGACACCCCTGGATTAAGGCTTTCCACTCGAAGTTGGCGCAGGGTGGTGAGGATTTGCGTATTCAGTCACAAGAGCATTTTTGAGGTCACTGATGTCAGGCAAGGAGGCCTGGGGTGCTCTCAGCATTCCAGTTCATCCCAAAGCTGTTCGGTGGGATTGAGGTCAGGGCTCTTTGTAGGCTACCCGGGGTTGTTCCACTCCAGACTTGGCAAACCATCAAGGACCTCTTCACGGACATTGCCTCGTGCACGGGGCTCTGGCATGCTGGAACATGGATAAGTCCCCTTAGATCCTGTGAAAGGAACTCTTAAACCTACATCATACAATGACATTCTAGACAATGTCGTGCTTCCAACTTTTTGACAACGGTTTGAGGAAGGAACGCACGTGGGTGTGATGGTCTGGTTTCCAAAAAAAAAAAAAAAAAAAAAAACCCCCAAAACAACAACAACAACAAAAAAACGTTTGACCATGAAGTATATGTGATGCGTGGTAAAAGTTTCGGAGTCATTTGGAACAAAGCTTATTTTATGAATGGCATGTGCCACCATATGCCCCCCACGTGGCCCCTGCTTTAAGCCTCTGCATATTCAACATTCGAAACACTGCTCAGTTACTATTGTTTTCTCCAAGACTTTCCCTTTATTACAAGGACTGAATGAGCTCATGAATATTACATATATTGTTTTTTTTTTTTTTTGACCGCTGCTTTCGGATATAAAGCGGGCTCCAGCGAGCGCTTCGCCGTGCCGTGACGCAGGTCCTGGAGACTCCGCCCACTCGCGCGGAGTCCTGATCGTTCCTGCGCTGTTCGTCTGGCGCGCTCTGTGGTGCAGGCACGAGCTCGGCTTTTCTTTTTTCGGCTCTTAAAATTTCAGATCCCTGGCTGAACAATTTTTTCTATTATTGTTATCATGAAGCTTCTGTTTATCTTTGTCGTGACTTGGTCCCTCTTGGCAGGTAAGTCTCTCCGATTGTTCTTTCTTTTCACTAATAATCTCACTGCAGTAAGTGTATTACCGCATGCACACATTTCAGCACCACGGTCAGCGTCACGGCACGAGTTACGCGAACAGAGGCGTCTGAAACTCTTGTTCTTAAGGCACCGTACAGGACGGAACTAAGGATGAAGACTGGAAAATTCATTGCAATGCTTCTTTACTATATTCATTACTATATTCACCCCTTCAGTACTGCAGCTGCTACTTTATTATTCTGAAATCCATGATATTCAGTACCATCTAGTACTTTCTCATCAGATTAATTGCACCCCATCTCATGTAGCTAATATCTATTTTTAAAATATGTTCTAATTTAATGAAATGTTGTGCTTTAAACCCACAGGAAGCAAGTCTTTGCCACTTGGGAGAGATGGCAGGAAGGAAGACCTGGTATGCCACATTTGGTTCTTTGTTAACACTGAGATCTTAAAATCTTTGGTGTAAAAAAAAAAAATATATATATATATATATATGTATATACCCTATTTTCATTTAAGGTCATCCAGTGTTTGGCGGAGGTCCTTACAAGGCTGGTATCCAAATCAGACGGCACTTCTCTGCAACCAGAATGTAAAGACATTCTTCAAAAGCAAGGCAAGTGACATACTTTATAATACTGTGGCATTCTCTGGAAGTTAACCTTCATCTAAAAACACTAGACAGATGTTATGTTTGATTTCATTAGAAGTTGGATGTATAGATAAGGGTGGCATGATGGTGCAGTGGTTAGCGCTGGGGCTTTACAGCAAGAAGGCTCTGGGCTCGAACCTGCTGTTCGACCGGGGCCATTCTGTGTAGATTGTGTAGGCTTCCTCTGGGTGCTCTGGATTCCTCCAAAAGACATGCATAATTAGGTCAACTGGCTATTCTAAATTGCCCATAGGAGTGAATGGCTGTTTATATTTCTGTGTTAGCCCTACCAAATGTGTACCTCACCACTCACCCAAAGTCAGCTGGTATTGTCTCCAGGTTTGGTGTGACCCTTAATGTGTAAGTGGTATACATAATGGATTTATGGATGTATAGGTTAGTCCCATATCATCATATGCTCCAAATACTATTCATATCTCTACATCTTAAAATAGGTTCCAGTCACACTCTGCTTATGACAAAGAATGAAGAAATGCTTTCTCCAGAGCAAGATGAGAAAAGACAAGAAAGGGAGTCTAATGCCAGGGCACAAGAGATCATAAATGAACTTCTCAAAGGAAATGAGGAAAAGCGTGAAGATGTGGATGAAGAACGGAGCCAGGAAGAATTTCCAAATTATTATAAAAGACACCATCTTTTAACAAGCAAAGAAAAACGTGAAGATCCAGACAATGAGAGGAGCCAAGAAGAATTCCCTCAAAAAAGACACAGTTTACTTTCCACAAAGGAGAAACGTGAGGATCAAGGTGAAGAGCGAAGCCAAGAAGAATTTCCGGCTTATGAGAAGAAACGGCACCTTTTCTTGACCAGCAAGGAAAAGCGTGATGATCCGGACTATGATCGAAGCCAGGAAGACTTCCCAAGCTATGTCTATAAAAGGTACCATGATGAAAATGGGAGGACAGAGAAGCAAACTTTGAAACCTCACAAATACCAGAACAAACAGTATGATGACTTATCAAATGAAGATTTTGCAGAAATAAACTCTCAGGAGAAGAGGTTTGAAGAAGAGGAGAGTGATCAACAATACTGGAATCCCGTTCAACGATACCACCACAAGAACCACCACAAACATGACGGTGATTATTCTGCTGAAGAAACGGAGAGTGAGGAGAAACCGAAGAGGGTCTCATGGACCAGAGGATCAGAGGACGGGTCAGAGGAGAGTGAAGAGAGGGAAAAACCAGTCTGGAAGCCACGCTATAAGAACCCCCACATGAAGTACTTTCACAAACAAGGTCAATTTGAGAATGAAAATGATGCAAATCTCCACCACACACTGGAGACTAACAAACGCCGTTCACCTGAGGAGGAAGAGGAAGAACTAATTGCCCAAGAGCTTAATGAAAACAAGCACCATTATGACAGCCAAGAGGAGCAGAAAAGGCACCACAGTGATGCAGAAGAAAAGAAGCAGGTGAAAGAGGCAGAACTGAGATATCTGACCAAGAAAAGAAATGAGCTGGAAGAACGTCTGCTGAAAGAGGGTGAGGTTTATGACAAGCGCAATCCCTGGGTTTACCGAGGATACTATCATCCAGGCTGGTATAAGCGGAGTCCTGAGGGAAATGCAGGTCTTGTGCATCCCTCACAGAAACTGGAGGAGCTTGCTAATGCCCTCCAATACAAGATGGGTCTACTGTCTGAAAAACAGTCAAGTGAAGGGGAAAAGGCATACCTCCACCAGAAGGCTCTTACTCCAGACGAGGTAAATTAACTAGTCCAAAACAGAATGAAACAATATAAATACTTGTATTGCATAATTACTTCATTAGCAGTTTCATTCTGCAGTGACAAATTGTGACTGTTCATAGGCTCAGTTATTTCACTGCAATGTTGCAATATATAAAACATGGCTGTAAAAAGATACATCCCATGGCTTAAAGTGAGATTCAGAATTGTGCCAGCATAGTCTCTGATCAATAAAAGAAAGTGTTTGCGACCATCGTGCAAAGCCTTTCTCTTAGTGGCTTATGGTGTCACATGTATCAAAACCCAATAATTATCTCCTAGCTTCAGTGACTCCCTTGTAACTACTTGTGTCAACCCAGATGCCTTAATAAAATAACACCAGTCATCATCCCTACTCTTGCAAATGCTGGATCATACAGTGTGGTCGCATGTCCTTCGATTTTAGAGTAAGGACAGGTGGCTAGGATCTAGAGAGGCTTAGAGTATAATTTTTCATCCTGACAGACACTGTTCCACCACATAAGAGCTTTGCAGTAGATATTTTACTGATCAACAAGGGAACAAACCATGGCAAATGGAGTAATTAAACTGTGATATGTTACAATCAGCTACAGTAGGTTTCATGTAATTCACTAGTTAAAATGCATTTTCTCTCTTCTCTCTCTGTCTCTCTCAAGCTGAAAGAACTTGAGAAGCTTGTCTCTGTGGAGCAACGAGCACAAATGAACTAGCCTTGGTTGAAATGAAAAGTGAACCAGCCATACAAGAAACATCGGACACCCCTTATTATGACTTTTCCAGAAGCTTTGTGTCAAGCTGCTTTGGGCTGCTTTTGGATTAATTAATGCACTCTTTTAACTTATATATGTGTTTGTTTATAGCACTTTTTAAAATGTGAAAACAGTAAAGGCCTCAACAGTAAAGGCCTTAAAATAGATGCCTGCTTTAATAATAATACACAGCCTAAATATTTATTAGATTAAGTTTATCTGTAAGAATCATCTAAAGAAAAAGCATAAAAAAAATGAATGCTGATTATAGTTCATCATGTGTATTTGTGAAATACAATGTTAAACCAAGAGCATGCTATCTGTTTAATATTTGCTCCCAAGTCTGTATTACCCTCCTATATACTCTTGTTTGCTATGGTTGTATGCATCTAATAAAAATACATTACAGTGGGACCAAAAACTGTCAACCACATTTTAATCTTACAAGAAATTATAGCATAATATTGAGGGGAATAACAATGATACATTTTTATCAGTCACATTTTATTGATCATTATCGCACTACTTAATGGATGATGAAACTGAAGTTATTCACACTCATGGTGCTTAAATAAATGATGTTAAATAGCTACTTGATGAAAGACTGGCCCTCAGAAAAACAGGGATAAAAAAAAAAAAAAGCAGATGTACTAATAAAGATGGACAACTTAATCAGGCATGTAATATAGCATTTCTCTACGGAGAGGGAGCAATTTGGTTTATTCTCATTAAAAATCATTTAGACCAATAAAAAGGCTACGCAGAACTGTTACTCATGCTGCTAATCTCATCTAGCTTGATCCTCTTGGCAGCTGGCTCGCCAGTTTTTGGTGCTGCTCCTGATGTGGCAGTATCTGTAGAGACTGTGATTCCAGACAGTAGGTATCCTCCACCCCCACTCATCAGCAACACTGGGTGAGTTCTATTAGGCAATACCTGGAGCAAAAAAAGTCACAGACTTTAAAGGTCACAATACATTTACTTATGCATTCTAACATATACACATCTAGAAGAAGAATAAGAAGAATGATCGTACAACACATCTTTAATAGAAAAAAAAAATGCAAGAATTTGGTGTACAAGTTTGAATTTATTTTGGGTTTTTGGAAATCAACACTGGGTCAAAATTATACATAAACCCATTTAGATAGATAAAGATGTTGTACAATCATTCTTCCACAGAAACGCAAAAGTTAAATAATAAAAAGAAACAAATAAATAATAAAAAAAAAAGCCCAATATTGCCATGATATGATGTCCATAATGACTGTAAATAAACTTCTGTCCACAACTACAT
>JAOVYU010000040.1:789626-800013 GCA_025674565.1 Synodontis membranacea | reverse complement strand
ACACACACATACATACACACACACACACACACACACACACACACACACACACACACACACACACACACAAGCCATGGCTATTAAATAACTGAGCAGTCCAGACCAGTACGTTCCTGAAACAAAACGGCATTCAGTGCAGTTCAAAACATGTGGACTGCTGGATGAAGAAAGCTTACAGGCCATGTAACTGTTTTCTTTGACATTAGGGGCATAATTATGGAGAACCGGTTTCTCGTTGGAGTAATAGTAAAGGTAGACTCTTCCCCAAACTGTTGCCACAAAATTTAAAGCACACAGGTGTGCACCTCTCTGTGTGCTGTAACTTTAAGGCCCTCCTTCACTGGAACTAAGAGGACCAAACCTGTTCTAGCATGTTTTCATGTGTACAAAATCTAGTAGTAAGCCTAAGAACACCAGAGGCAGCAAGTTCATAGCAGCAAAGGGTTACTAATTCCATATTAATGGCCATGGTTTTGGAATAGGATATTCACCAAACACACAGGTGAGATAGTCAGGTGTCCATATACTTTTGACAATATAGTGTATATGCTTGAATGGGGGGAGGCCCATATAATAGAAATGGATTGAAAAGATTATGTCACAAACACAAACATTGTGGTCTTTGACCACAATAACAAGACAAATCATATTTTCTGGGTCATTCCTGTTACCATGTATGCGCCTTTTTTCTTAAATAAAAGTGCCTCATATCTCTCTGTGTCTCACAGTCTTTTACAATCTTTTTCTGCTCAAAACAACAAAGCAATTTTTTTTATTAACGGATAAGATATGCGTAATACAGTCCTCATTAAGTGCTGCCCCATTCATGTTTTAAGTAGTGATCTGTTTCTATACAGACTATCTGATTATTCTAAGGGTATTAAACACCTCATTGGCACTGCTTGATGGATATGCAAAATCATTTAGCCAACAGCAGTCCTATGGTCAGAAACCGACACTGATAAACACCCTCGCTCTCTCCTTCTATGGATTCTGGAATTCTTTTTGAAATATTTTATATTTTTCACAAGTGGCCATACACCTTAAATGTCTGTTGGTCAACTCAAACTTACAAATCTTAAAAGCTAACATCTCAGCCACACCTGTGTGATGAGCAATGTCATTTCATCCCAGTTAGAAATATTCATGAAATTTCAATCAAAATAAAACAAAACAAAAAACAAAAACTCACATCTGCAAATTTGGTAAACAAGAATTGCTTGTCAATGTTTTTTTTTGTTTTTATAATCTGGTATAGTAACTTGTTTAAAACTTTCAGAACAAAATTACTTCCATACTATTACATATAGCTATCACACTCAAAATTATGCATACAACTAAATAACAATTCTTGGCTAAAATAAAAAATTTTTATCACCTGGTAATGCCTGAGCCATGAGTCTGTCAATTTGAGACTGATGGCTCCACCTTGCTCCCTGAGCTTTGTGTAACATTCAATTAATGGCTGTTAAAAAAAAAAAAAAATCAGAGAGAGTTAAATATTACAGCTCATTCATCAGGGTTTGTAATTCAAAAGGCAATAGGTTTCATGGCAGATAAAAAAAATCATCACGAGTACCTCTCTGTACTGGCAATATACTACAAATGGTCTGGATGGTGCCACAAATCTGAGTAAACCCAGCAGCACAGGACAAGGGTGGAAGCGGCTGGCAATCACCAACCTAAAGGGAAAAATTCATCGAGCATTTAGACCATGCAAATTCAGCAGCTCGACACAAATCATCTTATGTACTACATAAAGAACCTAGCAGCTACCTATGGAGTTCAATAAAACAGCTTCACAGACATGAAATCAATATAATATGAGATTAGGCTCTGCGAGACTCTGTGATTCAAGATCAAAGCCAGCAATAAATCACCAGTGGATCATTAATGTACTTAAGTGCTACATTAGACATTTTCACAACTTGAAATCAAATCCAGAACAGTTGTTGCGTTAAGTAGGAATTTCCTGCCATCACCTGCTCATCACGAATAGCATATCTTAATTCACCTGTTCATCATGACTAGTGTTCCTAATTCACCCGTTTATGATGAGTAGCACTGCTGCTAGCTTGTTTCAGTTCATTTCTGCGTTAATTCCTCACACACTGCTAGCCTTGACAAAGTCAGAAAACAGTTCATTTGAATGTCCACTGAATTTGAGAGGTTACAACGCCATTTGTTTAGGCATTTACGGTAAAAGGTTTCTAGCAAATTGCACAAAGCCAGTTCTTTTAAGCAAGCATGTAGGTGGGAAAAAAGTAAAAGTGCAAATTTGTTTGCATGAATTATTTGTGCATTTATGGATGATGCCTACTGCAGGTGCCTTAGCATTCGTAAGTATGGAAGTGCGGAAAAAGGTCCATAGACAAAGGCTATGCAGTTGGTTAAATGGCAAATTGGAACTGTGTGAATTAATTTCCCTAACGCATTGTTTGGCTTCACATGGCTACAACACGGAAGACTCACCCATCTGCGTTTCGTCCCTCCAGCAGTGCTGCAGCTGCAGCCAGCCTCTTCCTCTTCTCCTCCATCCGTGCCCTCTTCTCTTGTGCCTGGGAATGAAAAATCAGTTCCATAAGCTGCGTCTGCATTTAAGCCTGGATAATGTTATCCAGGATAATTAATAACTCCGATTAAACACTTATCAATAAAATTATCAAAATAAACCAGCGATTGTGTTTTCTGTTGCAAGTACAGGCTTTCCTTGGTAGGGATGTAATCACAATCTGGAAAAGCTAAAGCTTCTAACAGTTTTTAATAATTCACAAGTACAACTACAGTCATTAAATCATGATGTGCTATGATCAGTAATAACTACTACACCCCAAAAGCAATTCCTCACGACCAGCATTCCCAATTCACCCATTCATCATGGCCGGCATTCCTGATTCACCAGTTCATCGTTCCCAGTTAAAGGTATGGTATTTCTGTGATAATTTACAGTATACTTTTACCTGATTTACTATATATTAATTGCACTGAAATATATATCATTAGCAATGAAATATACATAATTTGTAAATGTATCTTTAATTTTTTTTATTTTTCCTTTTGTAAGTTTGGGAAATACTGGTGGAAAGTACTGGCATTGAGAGAAACTCACGCCTGTGGACTGGCATAAAACACCTGCTGGTTGTTTGCCACCAATAAAGTTGAACCAATGGGGTTAAGCGGGGGAAGGCAGATATAGTACGAAAATGTTTGAAAATATTGGTTTTCGAGCAGCCAGGGGGTGTGAATAATAAAAAAAGGGCGTTATCATTATCGCATGAAATGGTATATAAAGTTTTGAAATGACTGTTTTCACCCAGTTTGACTCCACGTTGTTGATTTGAAGACATGAAGGACCACTCTATAATATCTGGGATTATACTTGCTTTATGCTACAGAAGTGTAAACACAAAATATAAATTCCTCCTACACAGTGAACATTAGAGACTGCTCAGACTCACCCTTTGCTCACGCAGCTTCTCTCTCTCCTCCATCTTCTTGGCCTCAGCTGGATCCGTGCTCACCTCCATGCTCTGTGACTCAGAGCTACCTGAGGAAGGTGCAGCACGCTGTTCTTCCAACTGTCCACTGTTTGCCGAGTCCGGGTCTCTCTCATCGATGTTCAGTGTTCCTGAGAGCAGTGCATTCACCTTACACAAGGGAAATTCATGTAGAGTATCATGGAAGTGTGAAGGGAAGCTAAAGCTCTCCATGCCTGCCCTGACCGGTCCACCACCTGGATACATCTGGATCACTGAGCCATGACCTTGCAGAGAGAACACAAATGAGGGAGAAGGTGCTGTAAATTCTGTCATAAGGAAAAAAAAATGAAAACACTGAAAAATGTGATTTTGTGTGAATTCATCCTTATCTGATGCTGCTGTATCTAAGTTTAGTTCAAATCTAAATATTAACCCAACTGCTGGGAGTTTAGATGCAATATAGGTTTCATTACTTGGGTCAATTTAGTAACATGCAGGTTTAGATATTCTGGTCTCATGATGGCATTTTAATATTTAATGGTCCAGATGTAACGGACATACTGTAACTTGATTTCATATACAGTCTTTCCTTAAAGTTAACTGTACACCTCATTTGTTTCTGCCATCACTTTAATATTCGTAATAAACTCATCCCAGCCAGTTACATAAAGTTAACAGATGGTATTTTTAAATTTTTTTTTTTACTTATTAGCTCAGTTACTGTCGTGTATTTCCTGAAATAACCTTGCAGACTTATCCAATTATGATAAAATATATAATGAGCATATGTTCTTAAATAACATCGTTTCTGTTAGTCACCGTTAATCACTGTTGATGTAATTCATGTTAGCTACATTCTGTGGAGAAGAACAACACATTTGTTTATAGCTACATTATCAGCAAAATTATATAGAAAACTACTTCTTTTATCTAGAAGAAGAAGACAAAGTAAAAATGCTGTTTGGTCACTTTAACTTAATAGGCTCAGTATTACTTGACATAACTTGCCCAATGTTGGGAGGGTGCTAATGTCAACCCTTTATTGGCTCACTATTTGGCTGATATTAACCCAATATTTTTAGGGTGTTAAAGTATACTCATCAGCTCTCTTACCCAGTGGTCTCTAGTCGTTAAGAGCATAAAAACCATTCGTTAATTAATTTATTATGGCTCTCTCTATAAAGAGACATACAGAGGTTAAGCAGAGCACTATTTAGATGATCTATGCAATTGATTAATTGTATTTACACCACAGCACCTCTGAATTTGCAATTCAAATCACAGGATAAATCAATGCACTCTTTACAGTACATTCTGGTTTCTATAGTAACAACTTGCACAGTGACTTGCATGGCAGGTGATCTGCAAAACCCCCCCACTAATTTAAAAAGAGAAATTATTGAACTAAAAAAAGAAATAGTACTATAAATGGGTAAAATGCACACTGCATCATCCTTTAATAAACACAAAGCATTTAGCACCGCTGAACTGCTGTGCTGGAAGAGGAATACAAAAGTTTATGACATGCTGTTATTGGGGAATAATCAACTTTGGGGTTGTAACTGTAACTGCATATTGGGCTGTATCACACCAACACTCACAGTTGATTAGTTTCCTGTAACAGCACACCTCCAAGAGTTTAGCTTCCTTCTTAGAGTATATTTTGATGCATTCATAGTTTAGAGCGAGTGCAATGTGTTGCAGTGGGGGATAGAATCCAAAAACAGTGTGGAGTTTAAATAAAAAAATCAATCAAACAATCCATCCATCAATCCCTTCATCAATCCATTTATCATCTATACTGATTATCTGTTAAGGACTTCGGGAGAGAGGCGGTTTACAGCCTGCGCAGGTCGCCAATTTTTCGCAGTGCTAAGGTAGAGATGAACAACCATTCACACTCACGTTCTCACCCATGAGCAATTTAGAGTAGCCAGTTAACCTAATCTGAATGTTGTTGGATTACGGAGAGAAACCAGAGCGCTCTGTAGAACATGCAAACTAAGAACCTTATTATGATGTGAAAGTGCCAACCATCACCACGCCACCAGAGTTTTAATCAAATAATATAAAAAAAAGACAATATTGACTGATCAGATCAATCTTGTATCTACTGCGAAAAAGAAATTCCATTAGAAGGTCACTGCAGATCAACTTTTTTGTGAAAATAAGTGTGGAATGAGCAGTACTGCATATGAGAGTTTTTTATTTGTAATGAAATACTAATGGGCTGTTATGAATTACTTTAATACCACTATGCAGATAGATTACAGGAAGTATGCATTTACCTCCCATTCTCTCCATGACAGAACCGAGGACAAGTCCAGCACATGTCTCAAAAACAATGACCTTACTTCCTGCATGAATGTTCCCAAGAGTCAGCATCTGAGCCAAAGTGTCATATCTCAGGTGACTGCCAAGGGGAGAAAAAAATAAATATTATTAAGTGAAATCTACAAGCTATCCTATAGAACAGTAACAAACCTATGGTTTAGATCTTAATGTCTAAATGTTCAGTCTGCACACATACCATATTTTTCCAGGTTCTCTGCCATGGTACATCATTGCCAGTATACGGGAGGTAGGCTTCAGTACTGTGATATTGCTCTCGTACCTGCACACGCGTTAAGTACCTTATAAGAACACCAAACAGGAAATTGTACTTTTTACCAGCAAGAAACAGGCTACATGTTTTCACTTACTTCTTCTTCTTCTTCTTGATGTATTTCTCCTGAGCAAATTCAGTTTTATCCCTGAAAGTTGTGCTGTTGTTTATGAGCTGCTGAATTATTTCCTGATAGAAAAAAAAGAAAAAAAAAACCCCCATAATAATACAAAACAATATTTTCCACTTAAAACTCAAAGTCTAGTTCAATTATTTAGTCAGCAATTACATTTAAGCAATGTCTGCAAAAATTACTTTTATATTTTAACTGCAGGGACCGGAAAGGTGTAAGAACAGATGGGTTTTTATACAATGAAAGAAGACATGCCAGCTCCTCATTAGTGTTCACTTACACTTCCCCTTGAATACCTTCATTTTACTTACTGTCCACATTATTTTTGGTACAATTTTTCTACATCAAGAAGGTTCTTACATAGAATGACTTAAACAACAAAAACGGAATCCAGTGGACAAATTGAGAACATGTCCAAAAACATTCATTTGTTCCTCTTCAGTGACCACTTTGACCTGGTCAGGGTAGTCTGTCCTTGAAACATGGGGTGTGAACAGGTGGGAAGAGATCCCAGATGTGACCCCATGTCCAATGCAAGGCGCCATGCACTCAACCTAATACATTCATTTACACCTGGGGCAAGTGATCTTGGAGAATCCACCTACAAGCATGTTTTCGGGATATGGGAGAAAACAGGGGAATCCAGAGGAAACCCACACGGGATAGCAACCTGAGCTCAGGATCAAATCAGCGACCCTTTAACTGTGACCTGGCTACATGACCCACAGTTCTGGCACTCAGAAGTCCAAGAAATTAAATTTCAAATCACATGCAAAATTTTACTTTTATGCATTTTTGGTTCGGACTGCTGAAATATTCGGTCATCAGATTTCAGTTGCCTGTCTCTCCAAACTATTTAACTGGAACACAAACCTGGCCCTTCACCCCTTGCTCTTTGAGTGATTCAATATCATCTCTGGTCAGTTTCTGTGATTTGCCATCATCTACAATGTGTCGGTTATCTTGGCCTGCTTCTTTGGCCTCTGTGAAGAGAGAATGAATAACAACAATAATAAGAAAAACCCAGCATGTCACGTTCTGATACATTTATTATGTAAATGAGACTGCTCTCTCACAATTACCTGTGGAGTCTCCTTCAGGGTTTTTTGGCTTTCGGAGACTGAGTTTTCCTCCAGCGTCCACTTCAAAAGTCGAGCCGTACAGTTCCCCAACGGTACCATCCAAAAACATCCACTGTTTCTCAAAAATGATCTTCCTGAGAAACAAAAGTAGAACCTCTTTAACTGTAAGACCAGTAGTCACCAACCCTTTTCCTGGAGTTTTCAGGACCCGTCCTGCAGGTTTCATCTAAAACCAAATTTTAACACACTTCTTTTTTTAGAGGATCAAGAACTTCATAAGGCAACGATTAGATGGTCAGATGGGCATCAATGATCAAATGATTCAACCAATTCCTGATTCAGTTTGATTCATGATGCTGGGTTCACAATTCGATTTCCCCCGATATTTTTGAAAAAAAAAAAAAAATTAAATGAAGAACATTTTAATACAAATAAATGCAACATTTATTCAAGATCTGGCAACTTTTTAGATTTCTGTGGCGACATTTTTTTTTTTAAATCCTAGCAACAAATTGGGTTGGTTAGTGACCTCACTGTACTTAATATGACTCTCCAGCTCACATCATAGCTGAGAGTCGAGACAGCAGGATAAGTTTACTCTCCACCAGTGAGGAAAGCCTGAATGAGATGTGCTTGGACAAGCCAATGATCCTAATGTCTTACCCAGAATCCTCTTTTAACCTTCTAAGCTTTCCTTCATGTTTATTTCCCAACTGCTCATGAACATGTCTTCTTTTTCCCCCTCATATTTTATAGAAACTATAATAGTTTGTAAATACATAAATAGTTGGCTTTACTGTTGGTTGTAAATTTGTGGTGCAATGACCAAAGATGACGACTTTCTTTTTCTTCATCTCAATTTTATTTCTATAAATAGAAATGGTTTACCCAGTTCTACCTTACTGAGTGAGTAGTAGCTCATTTCAGGCACAAACTAAATCTCCAACAACAGATACTAATGAACAACCAGCACATAAATGGCCCAGATATATGAGAAATTTTTCTGCTGAATGGGGTTTTCAGTCTGACTGAGTCAGTTTGAGTTGAGTCTGACATAGAGAAGTCAAAACTAGGAGGAAATGATGCATTTTTTAATAAAGTGTGTAGACCTGAAAACAGGAGTGTTTGACGTTAAACTGATGAGATTGAATATGGGGACTGATAAACTCACTGCATCGCTGGAATGTAAACTCACCCGTGACAACCAGCGAAAGATTTTGTGATACCTCCAAAATGCTCAAGATTCAAAAGCAAGCTATACAATTATAATCACAGCACAACCTCTTCTTGGGGGGTTCTCCATGACTCAAAGTTTTTACCAAATTTTAGCCAATACATTCATCTCCATATTTCCATATTAGGTTTCGAGTCTGTTTCAAAGCTGGTTTTACACTGTGCGATTCCAGTGGTCTTTTACGATTATTACTTGGCATCCCAATAAAATCATTTCAGAATTCTATAAGACTGTATGATGATGCATGTTCTTCATGTCAGATTATACGCTTAAGATCCTACACCTTCGAATATATAAAATTACTACTCCTAAAGTACAACACATTTTTAAGCTCTTTGACTGAAAGCATACAGTAGATTCATATTGCCATAACACTAAATAAACTCAATGAACAGAGTACTAATTAGTGAGCCACAACATACCTAGAAGCAGTTATTCATCCTCTTTATCTTTCTACCATTTTTTTTTTCGTCATGACACAACTGTGCTGAGACATTCAGAGTTAGATTCTCGTTGCTGCCACAATTCAACAAACCATTCTTCTTTTAAATTGCATGTTATGTTTTACCTTCTGCCACTGCATTTTTAAAAACAGATTGGGTAACCCTACGCTGTCTTATTATTGGTGGCTTTTTGAAGGGTGTTGGTCACATGCTGAGATTCTAATCAAAGGAACTTTGTGGTTGGATGCTTTTGGTCACAGTGGCAATAAATCGACAGCTGGGGAGCAGGTCAGGTCACATTATGCTGGGTTCAGGCTAGGGCTGCACGATATATCGTTTCAGCATCGCCATCGCGATGTACTCATTCGCAATCAGTCAAACAGTCACACAAACGTTTCGGCACACTTTAAATTCATTTTCGAACAGGTTTCTTTCTTTCTTTCTCCATCTCTCCGTCTGCCTGTCCATTCCGGTGTCATTGCTATATATAGGCGGAAGGCGGGACTTTTTTCTGGAACCGTCAATGAGCGACGAGGAAGGCGATAAACGAAGCCGATGTCAGCCAATCATATCGCAAGTGTCCATTTCCTACAGGAAACAACTAAGAGACACAAAAGACACCCAATACCAATTATCCAGACATTCATAAACACAGTCTGCTAATTGTATTAGGTGCTGTTGCACGTAACTAGGGCCCTAGGATTACCGCGATGCAGAAAACACGGACGGAATCGCAGAAATCAACAAATAAAATGGAATCCGTTGTAAAATGTGGAATGTGGTATAATTTGCTGATATTGGTGTGTGGGCAAAGCAAAGCAATGGTTTCTAATGAATTTTGGCCACTGCAGCCACCTGTACGTGTTGGCTGTTGAGGTGGGACTCCACACAAACACACACACACACACGGAGGAAAAAAGACAACAGTCAGCTATGGCGAAGAGGCTTGCTGAAACACCGAAGTCCTCAAAAAAATTACGGAATTCAACTCTTAGTGCTAAGTTTAGAGCAGAACAATACACCAGCGATTTTTATGAATCGGGAGAACTTTGGTGAGTTTTGACAGCACACGACTAACTGGACCCGCAAGAACACATCAGAAACAGAGACAAGAAGCAAACTAGCGCCACCAATTTATCTGATAGCTACTCTTTTATAAAGGATTTTATAAAAATTTTCATTAAAATTTTTGTTTAGCCTTGATCAGGGCCAGCCCGTGGCATAGGCAATATAGGCAAACGGTAAGGGCACCATCCATCCAGGGGGCGCCACAAATGAAGGAAGAAAAAAAAGTGTAACATTCCATTATTCTTAAAAACTAGTTGGTATTAACATGTCTTAATATAAAAAGAACAAGGCCACATGAATTTATCTGCTTAACAAAGCCTTTTAAGTAGTAGTAGTAATAATA
>JAOVYU010000040.1:754958-765082 GCA_025674565.1 Synodontis membranacea | reverse complement strand
TACTAATGTTAATATTCACCTACCTTCCAAAACACCCACACACACCCACGCACACACGCACGCACACACACACACACGCCCACCATTTGGGTTACCTGAGTGGCACACACTTACTAACACACCAGTATACAAATGCGTGTATTTACTGACATGCACTGTTGTAATTCAAGGCAGTATTTGGTTTCAGCCATGTGAGCTTAATCTTCTGGGTGGTGAGCTCCTTTAAGTAAAAGATTTTGCTGATAATGTCTTTATATAATAGTTATGTAAAGTTGCCTTTTCAGACGGACTATATCATGGTGTGGCTGCATGTGTGTATACAAGCACCTGTGTTTGTAGAAAACTGTTATCATCATATGCATAATGTTTGGTTAGCTTACCAGCTGTGAACTTTGCCTTTAGAGGAGTGGACAAAAAAGGTGATACGTGTGACAGCCTTGTTTGGAGAACTGTCTTCCCACTTGGACTCAGTTCTATATAGACTCATATTCGTACAAAGCAAAGCAGACATTCGGCACTTCACCACAGACTTCTGTTGATAGAACATGTTCCCGAGACCTTCTGAAATGAAAGCCAATAGGGGGTAGTATGCAATGATTCTCCACCATATGCCCTGTCCACTTAAATTAGCAGGGTCTTGCATCCAACAGCATCTGTTTTCAATAAGGAGTGAAAGACGGAAGGGTGGGTGCTTGGCTTTCCAGCGGAAAATACAGCCTACTGTACTTTTAAATAGCCCACGGGATATGCACGACGGATGTGGGCCATATCGTCTTATCCCCATATCTGGACTGCCACTTCTTCCTCCTTTGTACGTCAAATGTACAATTACGAAGGAATGTGAGTAGCACTCTTTCTCAACATGGTGGCACCACCGTTAATGTGCTAACTAACTCTGGCTCAGTCATAACACATACCATACTCTGTTTGCAAATTGTCCATTTTTTTTTTCTTTTGCATTTAAAAGGTCGCTATTTTTCCTGCTTCTAGAACTGCTCATCCCTATGACTAACTGCTATGGAACAAAGTCGGAGAAATGACTCCCTCCAGATAAGAAGCACCATAGCTCTCCCATAATTCAAAACTTTGCCATAATTCACATTGCACTGCTTTAACTAAAGAGATTGTCTGTTACTGAGGCCAATTGCATGTTTGTCCTCCAAATTGTGTGAAACAGCAGTGAAACCAAGAAGAAGACAAAAAAGAGCAGGCTAGAAAACATAATGATGATGACCTGCTTATGGATTGGAACATATAGGGCAGTTTCATACTGGTCATATATTGCTTGTTGATTATACTCAAACGCACAGATACAAGGCAAGACACAAACACACTCACACAGTCTTCGACTGGAGCCTCATGTTGAAGTCTGCTCAAACATGTAATTTGCCCAGAGAAAAGAGGAAACAGGGAGAGTCTGTCTTCTTGTCCCTAACCAAGTCCAAGGCCTTATTGAGAGACATGAAGGAACATGATAATAAGATGTATCTAATGTTCAACACCGTTACCAAAGCACTATCACACACATTTGACCACTAATCTCAGATTTCAGAACTGAACAGGAAGAAGGTGTAATTGAATAGCTTTCAAAGGAAACCCAATGGACTTTAATTACATGACCATTTGGAATACCACACTAATCCTTGGGTTTGAACGAATACGGGCGCTTGACTAACTTCGGGTAATCCATATACTTGTTTACCGAGTTAGCACATAAATACACAAGTGGCGAGTTAGTTGTAACAAAAGATCTTCACATTCAAAAAAAAAAAAGAAAAAAAAAAGGTTTGTTATCTTATGTATCTCAAGGGGACTCTGTGAACAGAATGGCCATATTGAGGCATGATCATAAATGCAGTGCTGAAACAGCACTGTGAGGTGGTGTGTGAAACCATCTGGAAGAGATCTGGCATTTTTCAGAATCCATTTTTGTTTAGCCAACGTCAAAGACACACATACAGCTAGCTGCCATGCACTCTCCTAGCTGAATGAATTCCATTTTTCCATTCACGCCAAGGAAAGAGATACTGCGCAAGGCAAAGCAGAATCTGATAAGGCCGATGACAAACCGAGGGGATTGTTGACAGGCTCCTGACGTTTTTGGCACTACTTTCCTGACCTCTTCAGTGTGCTGAAATGTGGATCACTTGAACAGACTCCTCTTAGCTCTGAGATACTGGAGAAATGTGCTAAAGATAATGTTTTAACAGCCAGTGCCATGCTCACCTTGTTCTGGCCAGAGTTGCTTGTTAAAAAGGTGCTCTCGAACATTTTTACTGCGGATCTAATTTCAGCCGGGATTAGATGTACGTGCAATGTACACGTGTTAACTTTTTCAGTATCGAGCCACAACAGTGTGTATATTTATATTTTTATTGCAGTTCCGCAAGCCTGCTTCTTCCCGTCTACAGCCATGGTTACGGCCTGCTAATCCGAATAAACTTGTTACAGTTTCAGGTTCATGGTGAGGAAGCCTGGTTTCTCACACATGGAAAAGGAATTCAGACTATCGAAAAATCCTTGGCCGCTCTTGTTTTGAGATGAAATATTTAGATATATATTCAAGTGTGCTCAGTGCAGCCCTATAGCAAGACTCCCCACATGTTCTTGCTGGCTGGAATGCCAAAGCCATTTGTGGTCATTTTCAAACAAACGAGCCCGGTTGGCACACCACTCGTGTTTCAATGCATTATTTAAAAATAATGTTTTGCTTATTCTCTTTAAAACCATCGGTATTATGAAAGTCGTTAGTTCGAATTTCACCCTCTACATTACATCTAGCGTTTGAGGGTCAAGAGGATCTGTCAGCAGTGACATGAGGATTATCCCATTGACATTCCATTTCCAAGCTTTCTTTGCTCTGCCTCCATGTAGCAAGGTCTTGCTGCGTGCTGGCGGGCCAGGCATTGAGGAGCAATTACTGTCGCATTAGTGATGATCAAGCCGTGTTGCTCAAGTACACAGAGAAGCTACTGTTTTCTGCTCACTCTTTTTAGCTCCCATCCATCCAGCAGCGTTCGCACTACCTTAAGATCGTCTTATGAACTGTTAAGAACAAAGGTGCAGGTGTCCTCTAGCTGAACCCATCATAAACGATTTGGCATCTCTTAGCACCACAAGAAATATGGCTACAGTATATTTTATTTTTGGGATGTTATCTTTGGCTTGTCGCAGGGAAATGACTTAATCTTCCCTGTCCACACCGAATCCAAAGATTCAGTGCAGTATTTGGTTAATGTATGCTGTTAACTTACACTGAATCACGATTCCATGTCGCACGGTTGTTAATTAAAATGTACAATACTCATTCAGTAAATGGTGTATGTCATGCAGAATTTTTAGCTATTTATTTTTTTTCAATCCTCTATACTGAAAGAGCAGAATTCTTCACATTCCTGCTAGAGCGAGAGCAGGTAATGGATCTCAAGTGGGCAGATCTGCTTTGTAGCTGCTTTACTGGGATGGCCTGGAGTAGCTCTCGGCTTACAGGAACCTCTCTGAGAACGGCCTCAGGTGAAGGGATTACCGCTCCTGTGCATGCAGAACAAAGACAGCCTGAGTTCCCTCTCAGGGGTTAGTGCCTCACCTGAAACCCTATAGTGGGAGTTTACACTGTTGCCACACGAAGGAGCTGATGTTCCTGTAAGCAACATAAAAAAAATAAAAAAAAAGTCTGACCTTACACCTTTGGCTTTTGTGTCACTGAGTAACTCTCAATTTTGTGGTTTCATTTCTAATGATGGAGGACTTGATGTTGTCTTGTGATATTGAAATATCAGTGAAATCTGTTTAGTATTTTCTTTTCTCTGTAGTAACGGAAGCAGACATAATCACAGCATTTCAGTTCCTATTGGTTCGGTGTTGATGATGTAACTCTGGGAAAGAAATTCTTGTACTTTGATGTCGGCATTACTGAATGTGTTAACTGGGCTTTTGATTAACGTTTTAACCTGTATAGTGCTTTTGGTCTTTGTGGTCACACTGGGTGTGTGACTTTATGGCAAAGTGTCTTGAAACCATTTCCTTTCACACATGGCAGCAAGGGTGTCTTTGGTAACAATTAAGCTTTTAAAGATTGCTGGACAATCTATGAACACAAATTAAAGCCCATCTCTCATGCACACCAAGCAACCCACAGTGTTTGGAGCTGCAGACCCTCACTCAAGCCTTTCATCTGAATTGCTCATCATGGGGAAATTGATTAAAGGCCCTTTAGATTACTTCCTCCTCACAGAAACCTCAGATTGGGGAGTAGCTAACTGTTCTTATTTGTGTGTGTGGTTTTTTTTTTTGTGCGTGTTAGAAGCAAATGAAGCAGCTTCCCTGTTTGTCTTGTTCGTCATCAGCCTCCAATACTCTAGCTGCTTGTGTAACATTAGACTCTTCATAAGGCACAGCACACCAGACCTGTCACAGCCCTGAGTGAAGCCAGTCACCCTCCAGACTCTCACACAAAGAGCATGGGTCACAAAAGGTTCTCTGGACGTCTACTGTTGTATTTAATTGCTTTTGAAGTCGCAAACAAGAAGGTTCCGCAAGATAATGGTGCCCCCTCATGACTTTGACCTCTTGGTGACACGATTCCTCTGGTGACTGTAGGGCTTCTTCTCACCGTCTGCTCATCACTCAAGAGTCATGCTATCCCTTCCGGAGATTATAAGCAAGGTCAGCGGGGGTTAAATGATCAATGCAATTCATGGATTCATGATACCATTGGAAGATAAAAGACATGGAAGTGAGATAGACGTCTATACATGTCACTTGATTAGCGTAGACAAAAAGCAAACCTGGAACCCGGAAATCGAGGGATTAAAGACATAAACAGCATTATGATGTTGTTCTAATGCTTCGTTTTTCCCGCCACACTTTGTCAAAGAGAGGCGAAATGCGGTATGTTTAGAACTACGATATATCATGGTGCCGATATGAGTTGAAAGCAAAGTGGGGCTAGAAAAACAGCTGGCAGACACAAAGCATGAAGGTGGAAGAAATGAAAAGATAAGAGATGAGACACTTTGATTTTGAGAAGAACACAGGGACGGTGCTGAGTCTTTGAGTCTGCCGCCTGCAAGCAGGATGTCTCATACAGTACCTTCAAATACAGAAGCTATCCAAAACACCTGCTTTTATCTGCTTGTAGTATCAGCGCAGGAGCATATTTTCCATTCTTAATCATTTGTGTATAGCCACCTCAGTCCATTCATGTTCCGCCGCATGAGTTGTCTGAAGAGTCGCCGTGGATGAATTGACTCTGAGGTGAGAGAAAAAGGGGAGTCTACTTGAAATGAAATGAGAAAAAAAAAAAAAAAAAAAAAAAAATCAACATCAGCCTTATTTTGCCCAACATCAGTAACAGTACATATGTACCTGCAGGTGGTCCCAGACACCCTATCCAAACAGTGTTTGATTGAACTGCAGTCTTTTAGGTTGAACATTTTGGCTGCTGGCACACTGCTCGCTTTAATGATTAATCTGATAGAGACTGACTTTTATCTTTATGATGATCCACTGAAGCTCAAAGCAAGTAACAACAGGTGCTGTTGTATTTTACACCTTGCACTCCTATTTCACCTAGTAATATTGTTTGGACCTGACATCCTAAATAAAGCACATAGATCATAAACCATTAGCTCTGTCTGTCCAATTATGCTCAATTCAATACAGCAAAGTTCTTTCTGGTCAATCGTTCACAGAATAATGCATTATTTTTATAGGATTTACTGGTCTATAAGCCTTACTTTTCCTTCAAACCTGTTTTTTTTTTGGTGTTTGTTTTAATCAAATAAATCCACACAACTCATCATGCATGTCACGTAGCCCATTACATTCTCATTCATCTTTAGGTCTGCATTTCATACTGTATAGCTGAACAACTCACCTGTAGACTGAGTCTGTGTATGAAAGCTAATCTTCTTGTGGCTCTGTGGTGGGAGATGGGACTTTCCTCTCCCAAGCGGACCTTTCATCATCGATTCGACCGTCAAAGCAAGAGCAAGCTTTAACGAGGAACCACAGCTTTGCTATTTGACAGGAGTGAACAAAGCTGGCTTTTGTGCGCCTGTTCTGGGAGGCCAGTAGCTCTTGTCATGTACATATGAAATTAATTATAAGGAAATACTAAAACACTCGGGTGGAAATTGCTTTTCACCAGATGTTCCGCATATGAGGATCAATTTACTATTCTTAGTGTAGCAAAATGGCTCTATAAGTTCGACGCTGGCCTCTTTGATGAAAGCCAATCTGTCACTCAAGGCACATAAAAAGAAGCTAAAGTTCTATGCTACTGTTTGTTCCACTTTATAGTGCCTTAGGTAACGTGATTACTTAACCAGGTTAAGAAAATAAAATGTTTCATTCTTAGGTAAAATTTGACATAGTGACAAGGAGTCCAGTGTTTCTCAATGATCCATACATAAACCATGTGAGAGGCCTTTTTTCTGGTTCTCAGCACAAGAGAGGGGCTTGGCAAATTAATCAGAGACGAATCACCTTCATCATTGGAAAAAATTCTCACGACGTGGGTAGGCGTGGGTTGGTGTGTGCGTGCATGTGTGGGGGGTATACATGTGGGTAAACCGTAAGAAGATAAAAAAAAAAAACCCTAAATAAAATTCCAGCTTAGAATGGAGTTTTGTTGGGTAGTTCCTGATTCATATATACTTATTAACGCTCGTCTCTTCCGCATGTCTACTCTGATTTGGAGTAGAGTAGCCTGTTGTGTCATTTAGGACTGATGAGAGAACAGAGCTCTTCTTTGACCTAGGTAAGTCATTCATCAAGCTTCAGTATTAGACAGTAAGCATTTCAGTATACTGATTGCCTCATTTACAATTTGAAAACAGTATAACTCTGTTGCATCGAGGGATGCACAAGGTGAACAATTCAAACGACTTAGCTGGTTGAGTCTTACTTTATCCAGTCTGCCTGGTTATGTTTGAACTTAAAACTATAATCGTACGGAACTGCTGTACAGTAGCATGATATAGTCATACAGTATAAGAAATTGCTCCCTGATGAAGAGCAGAACAGATTGAGGGTTGGTCTCAGAACCTGGATCAAAGAGGTGTGTGCTAAGGCAGCTGGGGTTTGTTTACGACAGTCATAGTGGCACATCACGGTAATGGAGTGTGTGATGAGAGAGAGAGACAGAGAGAGAGAAAGAGAGAGACAGAGAGAGAGAGAGAGAGAGAGAGAGAGAGAGAGAGAGAGAGAGAGAGTGAATTACAGGCATGCTGTTTACCCATGTGGATGAATGGGCATCAGCCTCCATTTGATTCTTTGGTGTAATTTAAGGCTGCGTTTGATCCGGCTGATTATTCATTACACTCTACACTTCTGCCCCAGTCTTAAAGAAGATAAATAGAGGAAACAGGCAATTAAGTCACATGAGTTAAAGACACTGGAGGGCTGGGGAACACATAGCCGTTTACGCAGCGCTAATCTCCACTCGTGCAACATATGCAGATTCACGTTTGTTGACATTTCAGAAGCTGTGCTGCAGCAGGAAGGCAATAAAGACCTGATTTAATACCAATATTCACAAGATCTTTCTTAAGATTTCATCGAATGAGGCTACGAGAATATGAGTACGAAAATCAAGTCAAGCGTAGCCCTGGAATCCAATTTGGTGAAAACATCATGGTCAAGGGTTAAGTCAATAGCAGAAGAAAGGTATACACAGTGTGATAAGCGTTGATATGTGCACACAATTGCATCGAGAAACAGACATCAGTTCAACACGAGGATCCCATATCGTGCCAGAAGAGGCGTGCTCAGTTAAATGTTTACACAGCTGCTCTGGAGATTATTATTATTGTGAAACCACACACTTTTAATGTTGCTGTGCGGATGCCAAAACACGTCTACTCTTTACCTCCCGCCAGAGCTCGCACAACTGCTCTCTGTCTAATATACAGCTAAAATACATCAGACAAAGCCCTGGGATATTCAGGACATGCTCAGCATATAGTTTTTTAAAAAAAAATTTTCTTCTTCAACACAAATCTGGTTTTACTTAACAAAAACTAAAATTAGATCTTGTGGGCCATCTTTGACACGATATGCCAAAGTGTGGTATGCATCTGTAAGGATTTGACTATAAATTGTGTACCTATCCATAAAATAACACAACCTTTCCACATTAACCCACTTGAATCTGTTTGACTTTCCCTTGAATGCAGTGTTTAGGTTTTGCGTATCTGTGGTATGTGCACTCGAGATAGCATCTCAAGTGTAAACCTGTGAATCAGGAGAGTGAGTTCATTGTGAGCGGCTTCCGAAGAGCATCTTCCACCAATACACTTCCAGTTAGTGAGGCCCCTGTGTTTAATAGATATTTTAGCAGTATCGTAAAGAACGGATGGTATAGGTTATTCTGATCAGTTCATATATACCGTTGAGTCGGTAGTTTATTAGGTAGCTAATAAACTGCCTACTTAGTGTATAGCCACTTGTCGATGTTCTGCCTGGGGTAGGCAAAGCTTAATGCGCATCAACAAATTTAAAGTAACACTTTAAATATTTAAAGTGCAGACCACCAGCCAAGCCTCGGGATACAGTGATTAAGGGCCCTTTCTTTAAGCTGACACTTTGATGTATGCTGAAGGTTACGACCGTTTCCATCTGTACATGGGTGATCAGCAGCCATGTTTTCCATAATTGACATTTAATTTGACATTGCATCCATTAATCTAAATGAGTCTCTCAGCGTGGAGTCTTTCAGCTCTATGTATAGCAGAGTCTCCTCGTTTCTCCAGAGGAAGCTATAAACAGCTGCTTGTGCTTAAGCGGTGAAATGTAAATCTTGACGCGGGATGTTTATGCAGCCCAAGCTTCTAATCATGCAGACGTATAATTCAGTGACATGTGGTGTCTTTACGAGGCCAGTTTGATTCAAAGGGCAGATCCCTGTATTTACCAGTCTCACTCCAAACTAAAACGACATTGCATTTCTCATCTCAATCTCTTCATTTGAAATATTTATTTACTCAAGGCACTAACGTTTTTTTTGCAGCAGGAGCAGCAGCTATGGTGCGTCAGTTAAGCATTTAGGCTAACGTATTCAGGTTGTTATGGTGTAACAGCCAAATTTACAGAGCAACCTAAATGAAGGTTTTTAGCCCTCTTAATCCTTTAATTTAAACCAACCCAGTATGCGGTGCATGAAGGTTACAGCATTTAAAGCAGAAATATCAAATGTTCTTGGCAAAGCGGTGTGGGTCAGTCATTATTGCCCAGTCTTATGATCACAGGAAAAGGCCTGAGTGTAATTTTTCTTACAAGGGCATATCATTTTTTGCACATGTGAATGTGATTATGTGCAGTTCATGTACTGTAAATCAGCATTAATTATAATATTGCCTCTCTTACATTTTTGTTAAATGATAAAGGTATGGATTTCAATGCGCCAGGAGGAATTACAAAACTGAAATCATTCTCCAGCAACCATATAAATCATTGTAAATATTTGTGCATGTAGGAATGACCTATGTGACCTGCTTGGTTCAGCGCATGGGAATCTGTCTCTTACTGTGCTGGTAAACCTAGCTTACTTACTTAGAACAACTTCCATGTTGATCTTCATGCTTGTGATCTTTCATTTTGTACTGGAAATCTAAGTTGACCTTAATTTAGTTTAAACGTCTTTTATGTCATTCTATTTTCACTTTGGTTGATAGTTTCATGCATTACCCACAATGCAGTTTGACCACCATGTGATCCCGTTGCCAGCAGGATTTAGCCCTTGCTTCATCTCGGAGTAAAGTAAGCGATGCAGCAGTGCTTTAATCTTTTTGTCTGTCCAGCTCTCACTTCCTGATCTGTACACTCTGTTCAAACTGATAAGCTTCCAAAGCTTCACCTTTTATGCTAATACAGACATCAATGGTATAATGCATGTCAAGTAGCAGATTATGAAATAGCTCAGCTGAGTCTCTGCTGCAGCACCTATGTGCACTTCTTCTGTGTTGTTTTCTGGAAAATAGTGGGTGAGAAAAATAATCAGAGGTGTCTAAAGTACACACATTTTTTACTCAAGTAAAAGTATATATACCTTTGTTTAAAAATACTCTAGTAAAAGTAGAAGTATTGACTCAACTTTTTACTCAAGTGAAAGTAAAAAGTAC
>JAOVYU010000040.1:729857-745150 GCA_025674565.1 Synodontis membranacea | reverse complement strand
TATGATATTTATATTGACCAAAATGGGAAAATAAATATTTTAATGAGTGTTTTGTTTTTTCAGTGGTCTGGAAAATGTCCAATGTACATTTTAGTGCGATAGCACATGAAGTATGAAGCTCAGATTTTTAATATGTATTTATTTCATCATAACCACTTTATTTGTAAATGAATTATGTGTATTTATCATAAAAAAATATATGATCTCCCATTGTGGCTGTGGGAATACATTATTTGGCAAAGTTTTTTTTATGTATTTACATTATTTATTCCTATTATTTACTAAATTCTTAAATGCTACATGACAAATTTGCTGCATTAGTTACATTAAGAAATAGAAAAGTACTGACTTTAGGCAATGGGTTTTCCTGAATGATTTATTTTATTTTATTTTTTTGCTATCTTTGTTGTCCCTGTATTTTCCTTTTCAGCAGTTTGTTTTTGAAATCTGGCACTGCCCCTAGCTTGGCTTCTCTGGGAGCTAATTTTTCCCACTCAAATTAATCCTGATCTGGCACTAAATTACCCTGTCACTGGAGGTTCTTTACTGAAAATCCTTTTTAGTCTAAGACTAGGCTTAAGAAATGTCTGAGCAGCTGGCCCTACAAACTAGCTCATATAAACACTAAAACCTACACCTAGTCCATGTAGTTTTGAAATGTTAAGATTAGAGCATTGTAAAATGTCTAACACGTCATGGTGAGGGCGATCAATCATTCAGATAGTTGGAAATGTGAGCAGCTGATAAAGACACAGTGAAGGTCCTGATCCCTGCCATAAGTGAGAACTTCATTAATAATCTCTGGAAGAAACATTGAGAAGATTGGGCCTGCCGAGGTTGTTCATGCCGAGGTCCATTTTGCTGTGATATCTTTTGGCAGAATTCTTGTATCTTTGTTTAATTATATCACTGTCGGAACCAACACCATCAGCTCAGCATTGAGTGCAAAAGTGCAATTGATTGTAAGATGATAAAACATAAATATATACCTTCTGTAGGAACTGGGTCTTTAATATTAAGGTCTTAACATTTAAATATTAAATCATAAGGCATTCTAAAATATTTTCAAGAAAAACAGAATTATACAGATTCTGAGATGACGTAGCTATCTAAATTTTACGTAAATTACCTAAATAGTCATTTATTTTTCTCTCATGATATATCTAAGTCATATTGTAATATTGGTTTTTTTTTGTTATTGTTCAGAAGCACATATGTGCATGTTTGATTTCATATTTTAACCAAATTGGATACAACATGGTATATGTACTACACTGTTATCATATAGAGCCAACCATAAAACTGTATTGTTTGAGGTCACTGCAGTTTTATTCACATCCAGAGGAAACCGTTTTGCTTTAAAAACCCTCAAAATGGACATTTTTAATGAAAATTACATTTCACGCAACAATAAAAACCTGCATTTCTTCATGGAACTCTATCGGGGAAGCAAGAAGGGAAACATGCTTTGGGAAACTTTTCGATTTAATGGTTGGCTTTTTACTGCACCGAGTCCATAAAGCTTTAATTGAGTTGTGTGGGAATACGACTCCCCTGCCATGTTTCACATTTAGCATGCATTTCTCCTGCTGCCTTCCCCTGTACTACCACATTAAGATGCACATTTCCCACCCTCCACACTCCGAGTCTGCTCTTTTCTGAGGGAGTGCCACAGAAGAGGTCAGGGTCACCCCAGATAGTCCCAAAGGGCGCAGTCCTAAAACCACTCTCTTGTAACATTAGCTGAACAACCACGTCACTTCAACCTTATTTTATGAATTCTTCCCAGGGAGAATTTTTATGTGCCACACTAGACATCTAATGTGTCTTTAGTAAGTTAATGACATCTTTATGGTAGGCGGTTGCTGAAAAAGTAGTTATTTGGCTTACTTTGCGAAAATAAATAAGTGACTTTTGCGTTTGTATGTTGATGTCCAGGATCACAGTGGCTCTAGTTCAGAGGGTGGGTTTTCATTTTTAAAACATGAAAAAAGGCCTGAATGAAATACAACCATAAGGATTTCCACACGCCAGGCTTAACGTCGGTTGGGAGTGATTCAGTTTGGAAAGGAACTGTAATTTGATTCGTCTCAGTAAGTGCAAACCACACTGAAAGTATCTGTAGTTCCTCTAACCAGACTCATGCAGCAGCAGAATCAGATTTCCAGATTTCCAGATTTCTGGCGGTTGACGTTCGGAAAATATGCAGCATGAACCTTTGATGAAGTGAACCCGGCCTGGGCAGAATATGACTTTTGGCCACGCTCCAAGGGGATGCCGGCGTTCTGATCGGGTCTGCGGTCGATCGGAAGGCCTTTGTTATCCCACAGCGGCGTGCTAATTTGAGGTGTGGTTTGCTTTGCCTCTCAGAAAAGCATCCGTATGATGACGTCCAGCATACTTGGAAATGCGGCATCTGTGAAGTAGCTCAAAACACATCAAAAAGCCTTGTATCCACATTTTGGTAAGAGAGGAAAACACACGCAAATTACTTTTCCAGAATGACTGAAAGACCTAAAAGCAATGGTTGTAAGTCTTATGTCCTTTTGAACCACCCATTATTTTATTAAATTATTAGTTTTATGGTTTGTGCAAGTGTGTGGGTGATTGATGGCAGAGGGGGTAAGTCTACTTACTTGGAGGAAATGTTAGGAAATGATTCAGTATTATTTATGAAGCCCAGTGTTTGTTTGTGTTTTTCCACTTCGCCCTCTGGAACAGCAGATTATCCTCTCATCAAGAGTTCACCTAACAAAAACACCCAATGACAGATTCATTGCTACTAGCTGGGGGCAGACTGAGCCGAAGCTTCTTTTGATTTGGATCAGATCTTGTACAATTCCACTGGAAAATCCGAAATCACCTGCTGAATTTTCGAAACTGGTAGCAGTTTGATAGGTGAATATGAGCTGATGACAGATGACCTACATAAAACAGAAGCCTCTATCAATCATAATAAGAACTTTATGACAACTGAATAAATCTTCATATACAAGTATTTAATGGTTGGTTTAACCTTTAGCGTTTTGAAAGCCTAGTGTTTTAAGCTCTCTTTACCTTCCTATGAAACAGTTGTTTGCACTAATCACCATGGCATCAACTCAGAATAGCTAAGAGTAATTTTGTCTTCCACACTCAGACACGCAAACACACACACGCACACACACACACATACACACCCACAGAGCAGGTGCCTCATTGGAGGTGAGTCACAGCACTCTCCCAGGCCCTCGTGGTCAAATGCAATGTTTGCTTTGATCTCAAGCCAATCCAATTTGACTCATACCTCTAAATATGTGTTGTTGGGACACAGGCTTTTCTAACTCCCCAATGAACCACATCCCTTATGTTCCCAAGGACCCCATTTAGTCAAGCCTTTTTTTTTTTTTTTTTTTCATTTCCCTTAAATGCACTGGTGTATGGTCACCATAGCAGCATAGTGAGTTTGCTGCATGAAAGCAATTTGGACTTTGCTTGTAAAAGCTGTATGGAGCGTGTCTCTGTTAGGACAGTCAGTCTGAAAGAGGGTACAAACAGATGGCCAGAGCATACAGTCTTTAGGCTGTTTGTTCCTACAGGGCAGCTGGAGAGCAGTGCTGAACGTAGTTGGTGGTCTTGCTGGTGTGTCTGTTCTGTGTCTTTTAGTGATATATGTAGGTTCTCATGAACGAATAGGTATGGTATTGCCGGCTCTACATGCGAGACCATTCATAACATCTTTAAAGCTCTCTGTATATATATGCACACACTATGGCAACAAATGAGAATCAGCTGCGGATGTTTTGAGGCAGTTAGCTGTGTCATAAGTGAGTTGGGTATGATTCACCGCTTCCCTGTTTACGATTTTTCAGAAATCAGCCATCGTTTATAGTAACGCATTGATGACATCTAGTTCTCTCACCTGTAATCATGTGACTCAACCAACTCTGTTCCTTAAATGAAAAAAATATTAAGCCCTGTTGTGATTCAGTGTTTTTAAACGTGCCCTGAGAAGTTTTCATCTTACTAGGACAAGTCTTCAACAAATCCTACCAGCAGATGGCATTAACCAGTCTCTCATAGGAAGCGTCTCCTTTTATGTTGTTACAGAAGCTTTGATACCATAGGGAGAAAGCGTGTTGTTTTTTCAGATGGCTTGAAATGAAATCTAATTGTGAACAATTATATTCATACTTAAGTTTTAAGAGACCAGATAATTATATAGTATACAATATAGATTTATTTGCCAGTTTTTTCCCGCTGATGTGGCACTGTGTTTAACACGAAAAAATTCAGTTGTTCACAATTTTGTGTTGAAATAATCCTGTGAACGAAGCACTTGCTGTTGATGGCCTAGCTGCAAAAAAAAAGAAGGAAAAAAAAAACCCTGGTCTTGAACCTGCTCTTTGGAATCGATTAGCATGAGGTTGCAGGCAGCTGCAATGCTAAGGAGGGGGTCCATTTTCTTGGGGGTATGGTGCTAATTCCATCCCCACAAGTTTTCCATTAGTTTAACAGGCTTCATATGAAGCACCCAGCGATGCTGGTCAGGGACACACGCCATCCCTGCCCTGGCTGATTCATGGCATTCGTCACTGCATGTCAGTAGGAGTCACATTTCACCATGCTTCTTTATGAGTAAGTAATGCCATCACATACCATGCCATTGGTGAAATGTAATCATAGATGTCCTGGGTCCAGGAATCTGACAAGAAAAAAAAACAACAACAAAAAAAAAAACAGTGGCATAGTAATGACCTCAGTCATGTATGTAAACCTGTGACATGTCTATCATCTTTTTTTTTTAGATTTGAAAATAAGTACAGTCTGTGAATGTTAATTGTATCAAGCTAATCTGTTCAATTCATTAACTCCCAATGACTGCTCTTGAGAGGAAATGAACTAGGAATTTCTGAGAAGTTCTAATGCCTTCTTCAGGTCTACCTGACATCGGCCCTGAAAGTGTATTTATATAAGTGCGGGTTCGCTTCATCCATGCGAATATCCTTGTGCATGTGTGCAAGGTACTGTAAGAGATAGATGACCACCTACCTGCCTAACCTCACCTTACTTCCTCTGAGTCACTTCCTGTCCCAGGCCCAGAGTCCTGTTGCTGTTCGAGTGATGTCACGGCAGCTTTCCACTACTGCCTATGAAATACAAACATCTGGCTATAACATCATAGGCAAATTGAGCTGGGTGCCAGCGCTCTCCTCCAGCCTCCTCAATCAGCCCAAATATAACCAAGAGTGCTGCTGCATTCTGGTGCTGAATTTATTGACTTTACAGTGAGCGGATGACTGCCTTGTTCGAAAGAGTGAGACTCTTTTTTTGTTGTAACAGTGAAAGGGACAAAAATACATCAAGAGCTTCTATTGTGTGTGTAGGAACAGTTTAAGCTTAAGATCGCCAAAGATAACACAATAAATAGACAAGGCAGAAGTTTTTCAACCCACAGGCAAATGAAAATATCTTATGGAAGCAAAATGTACTTTTTCAATATTTTCTCTTCCTTTTCTGGTTTGAAAGTAGCCATATATTATATGAAACGCATTCGGTTCTTTTGGTACTTTCTTTGGCAGGAACCACTGATAAAGACTGTATAATTCACACGGTAGTTAAACTTGACATGTCCGAGTCGACACTTCAGCGGGTATGTTTGCGAGCAGGCAGGAAATGCCTGAGAACGGCTGTCAGTAAACGAGCAGGAGAGTATCGGTGGGTTAGAGGTCAGAGGTGAACATGAGGGGGCAATGGGTATACTTCAACATTCATTTCCCTTCTACTTCATCCACTGAGCATGGGGAGCATCACTTTTTCATTTCTCCTCTTTCATTTGGTTCCGCCCCATTTGTCCATGCTGGGCGCCTGTTGACAGCAAGGGCGGCACTAATAGTCTGCTGTGGGAAAGTTAGCATTGTGTCTGGACCATTCTGCAGACTGAAATCTATTTGACAGAACTGTTGAAAGATCACATATCCATACTCTGACCTGACAGAAAGAACAGAAATGTTTGGATAGGGCTCAGCAGCAGCTCTCTCTTAACTTAACTGAAGCATTTAACTCCTTTGCTTTTATGGTCTGGTAATTGTCCATTTTGAGCATCTGCATTAAACTGTAGGACACCGACCAACTTCTTGTGAAGCTGGCATGTTCTGAGAAGGATGGCCACAAATCCTAACAAAATCTGGCAGGGCCTCTGGGTTTCATGACTATATGCCATGCACCTTAGTTCTGATCATGAATGTAAACTCCACAATCACTGTGTTAGTAGAAAAAAAAAGGGTATTTGACTTTATTTAAGTAATTCCGTTATTCATTTATTTTTTCAGCCTGGGAAAAATAGTGGACTGGATCTCTTCATGCACATTCTTACCTCTTTAGCAACATGTACCAGGACTTCCCACAAGTCATGCAATTGTACATCATGTTCTGAGTAAGGTCCACTTACATTCCTACAAACATTTAGACCAGAGTGACACGGTTGTGTATGGCATTAGAGAACATAAATCCTATAGGTCAACTGAGACCTTCTTGTAAACAGCAGACATTTATAACAGCGGTGAGTATTTGCAGTGGTTATAAACAGTTCTGACCATCTTGGCTTCAGCCTGTGCCATCACTGCTCAAACATGAAGCATTTGTTGACTGCGACATAAAATAGTTCTGTTGGGTTTTGGGTTTCCAGAGAGGGAGCTGGGCTTGAGTATATTGACTCCATGTGGGGAGGACGGTTTTAATCGGACTGTTGCCCACATGTCTTCCTGTTTCTAATTTGGAGCTGTGGTGGTTTTGTTCCTTGGCCAGCAGCCTCTCATCCACCGAGTGTCCATTTCCTCTGAAGTGAATAGTAGCAGGTGTGTTGGCACAACTTTGCGAGAACAGTGTTCTGAATGGACCATGTATTTCCTTCTCTCTTTTCTTTCTCTCTTTCCTTTCTTTCTTTCTTTCTTTCCTTTCTTTCTTCCTTTCTTCCTTTCTCACAAGAAACCATTTAAAGAAATAGCAGGTTGCAATAACAAGAAGTAAATTGTGAAACGGATCACCATAAACAAAACACACAAACTACTTCGAGGAGTATTACGTACTTTTTGCCCTTGTAACTTGAAAGAGATTAATTTTGACTGGAACTGCCTTGTGATGACAGATGTAATAAAAGTGCCTCCATGTAGCATATACACCCATCTCCACCTCCTTGAATGACTTCAGAGCCGGGGAGGAGAACCCATCCACGGTGACAAACAGGCTTGTCATCTTCCTAGGAAGAGGCCACCTCAGGATGATCAAAAATAAAAATCAACCTGCTCACGATGATTAAGGTCAGTAAAAGCACACAGTCGACTTCACCCAATTTCAGCTCTTGATGAACCGGACAGAATTAACCTCTGTGACCTTGTCTTTAACTTCTACTATGCTTCGTTCTAAAAGCTCAGTCCTATTGGTGGACCTTCTTTTGTAGACCACATGCCATTTCTCTTAATCTGAATTCACAGCTGTTGAAGATCCTATATACTGTAGGTCCTACATTGAATCACTTCCTGTATGTTAGAATTATAGTGGGAAAGGATGAGTCTGGGGCTGTCTAACATCCTATGGAACTACGAAGTTTCCTCTTTGGGGGTCTTCTCATCTTGTGTAGACAGGTAATTTCCTAAATCATCAGTGTTTTTGTGTAATTCATCAAGCGGTAAACTTTTGTTTGAAGTGTGGGAATATTGTGCTGCTGGGTTTTAAAGAATTGTGAAAAAGTTTTGTAGCTGTTAATTCCAAATGCAGCCCAAACAGTGAACTAGTTCCACATTCATCAACAAAGGAACACACCAAAAGTGATTTAATCTCTCTCATGATTAGTAGCCTGCTTTACTCACAATCTGATAAAGAATTAATTTTGCATGCAGAGCGGGCATCCGGTTCAGCCGTAAACATAGCCAACTTTTCTTTTCATCTCTGAAAGATTCCAGGTTTCCCTTAATGTGTTGGGGCTTAAATCAATAGGGAATATGGAAACACATTAATCTTCCTGCTAGGACTTTCACAGCTTTGAAATAGGAGCTATAAGCAGAACCCTCAGAGGAACCTTATCACAGAGCATTTTCAGGTGCGCTTTAAGTAGGCCAACCTCTAATATGAAGCCTGTAACGCTGTTTTCCTTCATTGGGTCCGCTTCAAAGTGAGTGAATGTGATGAAATAATCTCAATTATGCCAGACCAAAGTCAAGTCATTGCTTGGAACATTCCTTACCCAACTTCTACTTTCCTATATGTTCTCCTAAAAATGAGCAGGTCAAACAGGCAAACCTCATCTCCCCATCACTTGCTCCGAGTTCCTCTACTTTCATCTGGCATAAACTAGACCTGGTGGTTGTCTGTTTAATTGTACTCCATTGTCTGCTTTTTGTTCTCTTATCCTCCAGTGAAGAAAGCTTGCCGAAATTTCATCTGCCACATCACAGGGGCCTATTAACCTCTGACCCCCGTTCCGTGTGTACGGATCCTCACACCCAACCCTGGGCCCATTAACATGTTGTGGCAGGGCAGAAAAAAACTATTTTGATGGGCTGTAATTCCTGGACAAAGGTTCTCTTTGTTTTTGGGGCAGGCAGAGTAAGACTGAGCACACTGTGTTAATATTTCCTAAATATCCAACAGATAGACCTCTGCAGCATCACTGCATTAGGACTGGGCCACGCTTGCAGCAGCAAACGTTTGAAAATGTGAGATAATGAGATGTGGGTTTTGGAGGACAGCACCCAATTATGTGCTCCAGATGGATGTGCTAGGCAATGGTTAGGCCATTGTGACGCCAGTACTTTCCCTTTCCGAGCCTCGATGAAGCTTCCCCCGGGCCGAGAGTGCATAATGAGTTTATGTTAACTACAAAAAGGTCAGGGGCCAATACAGGCTGTGGCATTTTCTTTAAGGCAGAGTGCTGCAGCGCAGGTGCTGCCATGAGGTCATTCAGCCCCGGCCTGCCAGCACTCAGAGTACAGCCCTGTCACAAAGCTATGGGGAAACAAGGCACTGTTTGTTCTCAAAGTGCATCAGACTTGATTGATTCTGTGAACCGGACATGTCATCTTCTTGAGATATTGGCAGCTAGGGAGTAGATATACTTCAGCAGAGCTAAATATATCAGTATGTGTGCATAATCCCCTGTGTTGTTTTCATTTTGTGGTTTAGCTGAAATTAAATTCTGAGGTAGACCTCTGTTTCAAGAGTTTTCAAAGGCTTGTGCACAGGATACATTAGGCTTTAAAAATGTCTTTCGAAAAGCTCAAGCTTATTTTTGTTTGAAAAAGTATCCCACCTCATAAAATTCCAACATAATAAGGTTCTGTTCATCATGGGCAGAAAAAAACCTCTGTGATGCGTGGTTGCCACTGGGGCAGTTTCCTGAATTTCATAACTGTGTAAATGAGCAAATGATAAGGGGAGAGAAACATGGATGCCTTGTTAATTCTGAATCAACCCACTCATTTAGACTAGCTATTTTAATATTGTGTAGCTGACCGGTTACTGTCTTGCAAATATTTTTAAGTCTGATGTCAAGCATGTGTAGCATAAGAGTATTTTAAGACCAATTTGTTGCTCTGTGATTAACGGATTGAAAACAGCCTATGAGGAGCAGAGTAAGTGATGTGGTGTAGGCTTGTCGTCTTGCTCAGCTCCTCTCACTAGCTAATGGGAGGCCCGTAATGACATCACCTCACTTCCTTTTGGAAAACCCTCTCTGGCAATAGACAGTAATGGAAAAAAATACCCTCAAATTAATTAGTCCTGTATTGTGGAATCCTTAAACCAAACTTTGTTGCTTTAAAAAAAAAAAGGCGCAACATAATAAGTGATGTGTAATGAAACAGAATTTCAAATGTTCCCATAATTTAACTGTTGAGTTTGCTTGAGGTCAGTGGTTAGCCATTAAACAGGAATTTCCTTTACATTTGACATCTAAAAAGTTAAGTTTCTGCAATCATATATGCACTTCATCTCTAGGTTACACCGCTTGCACTACATGAAAAGACATTGTGAATGAATGCAAGTAGGCCCCTTTACTGGCAAAACTACAATCTAATAGACAAAACACTGTTGCTCCTTAAAATTCTAACTGAAAAAAAGGTGGTCATAATGCAACTGCTTCATAAACTGAACTATACAACAATTATACTCCTATAAAACTAGAAGGGCACTCAGAGAGTGCAGACGTGTGCTATGGACAAAAATCAGCTCTTCTATGATATGCAAATCTGCAACCACACCCACTTTATATGTCTGGATATATTTCCATTCTAGTCATCATACTTCTACATTGGCTATGTTTCGCCAATATTGAACTTTACTGCCATATATTGGATTTTAAGATGTATGACATTGTTGAGTGCAGACTTCCAGCATGCTCAAATGCTGTATCATAATGTATGTGAAAACTAAATACAATTTTTTTGAGCCAGCCATTGAGGCAGGTCAGCTCTAAAATTTACTGGGTTCTTCCTTGGCCAACTCTATACCCTGCCACCAAGTTTCATGAAAATCGGGGGGAAGTTTTGCACAATCCTGCTTATCAGACAGACTGCACGGAAAACACAACTTTCTTGGTGGACTTAAAACTCATTTGACCCTCGGTTTAATTGAAATCATATTAATCTTGAGGGCAACACCTGCAGCTGATTCCTAGTCACAGCAAGTGTCTCTGTTCCCACACTCGGTTGCCTCCCCTGGTCTTGCCCTCACAGCATCAAGCATGTGACTTTTTGGATGAACACCTGCAAAACACAGCGAGATTGTTGGGCAATGAAAGACCTCTGAACCTAGCAGGAGGAGGAGAACCAGGCGCTAGTTTGGCCCTGCTTGGTGTGGTATCACTCTGGTCAATGGGCCTGTTTTGGCCGTGCTTGCTTACTGTTCCATGAAATGCGCCTCTGGAACAGTGCAAACTTCACTGAAACAGACCGGACACTGTTAGGCAACAGTGCTCCCTTTGTGTGGAATTGTCAAGGCTGGCCTATTCCTGATGTTCCTCCCTTTCTTCAGAACTTCAGCTGTGAGCAAACAAAAGCAAACTCTAACACTGCTACTCAGCTAGCCATGTTGGAATGTATGGCTATTACGTGAGTTGCCATTTTTTCTTACGTGTTTTAATTTATGCAATCAAAGCAGGAGCAGCAAATGAACGCCGCAAGAGAACTGTGATGTAAACGATTACTGATAAAATAATATATCACATATTACATCAGAATTACTGACACCTTATACTGGAGAGCACGGGGTGGTGAATGGCTTCAGTAAACCATATGCCGCAGTGCATTAATTCTATTTTATTAATTCTATTCTGTGTTTTCTGTTAATATGGCCATCAACGGCATCATGATAATCATCTCACACTGAAAAAAACCCCCAAACTTAAATAAATTAAATAAAATGTGCCACAATTATTGGCACCCCTGGAAATTATTGTGAGCACAATGTAACTGAAGCACGTTTCCCATTTAAATTGTAAATTTTTGAGTTGATAGTAAATTTTTTGAGTGTGTAGGAACTTTCAAGCTGTAATCCATGACTTCCTGATTAACTGGGGTACATATGTGAGGTGACACAGAGGCTTAATTCCCTTTGTCATCCCTTAGTCATCAACATGCTAAAGATAAGAGAGCCCACATCCAATGAGGGAGAAGTGTGTTGACCTTCATAAGTCAGGGAATGGTTATAAAAAAAAATAGCTACTTGCCTAAAATGCTCATTTCTACTGTTAGGGTAATAATAAAAAGTGGTCATCATGCAACTTGTCTGGATGTTTATTTTTTCCCTATGTCCAGTGAAGAGGATGGAAAAATATCCCCAAGGATCCCTGTTGGTGAAATACAAGAAAGAGTAAAAATCTAGGGGTTACCAATTCTCCATCAGACCCCACCTCCAAAACCACCATCAGACTCCACCTCCATACCAACAGATTATTTGGAAGGTATGCCATAAAAAGTATTTTCTGTCAGTTAACCACAAACATGTGCCTGGAGATTGTGAAATGCTACTACAACTGACTGGAACAATGTCCTATGGTCTCATGACACACTGGAGCTTTTTGGCAATAATCACTTGAGGTGGTTTTGGCATAAAAAGAAGGATGGCTATAATGAAATGGACCTTATCCCAAAATCCCTTGGCCTTTTTTGGGATACGTGGCATAATGGACTCCATGAAATACCATGAGATTTTAAAACAAAATCTCTCTGTCTCTGCCAGGAAACTAAAACTGGGTCATTGTTGGAACCTTCTGCAGGACGATGATCTGAAGCATATGTACAAATCAACATAAAAATGGTTAACTGAGCACAAAATCAAGCTTCTGCCATATCAGTCCCCTGACCTGACACTCACTGAATACCTGTGTGGTGGGCTGAATAGGAGAGTGCAAAAGAAAGGGCCTAGGACCCTGGATGATCGGGAGAGATTCTGTACAAAGTATTTTTACTTTGATGAGGGATCTGTTTCTCTCTGAATAAATGAATGTCATTTAAAGGTTGGATTTTTCTACATTTTTCAGTGTGAGATGACCTACATCACCAAATGGGGGATTTTTTTCTAACCCTTTTTGCTAATCTTTACAAAGAGTTTCAAATAATTGTGGAGGGCACTGCATATTCACAAAATTTTGATGAAGTAATGATCAGACTATATGCTATTTTATGCCATGACCACAACTTATAGACATAATTAAGCAATATTTGGTTGAATGATTTTTTTTTTTTTTTTTCAGAATAATCCAGTAGCACTTGATTTTAAGCCTCTTTTCACTTTGCATGATGGTTCCTGAGGTTGCTTTTTTTCCAAGTGCCAATACACTAGGGTGTTGAATAAGTCTGTGATAAAGATCTGATAAATATCTTTCATTATTTATCAGATCTCCCCATAGAAGCATGTGTGTTAGGTAGTTTATCAATCCAACATGGAGCCCAGCAAGATTCATATTCATCATTGCCTTCTATTCTTATTGAATAGTGGAAAAAAAGTCAACGGAAGCAGGAGACGAAATTTGCAACGTTTATGGCAAAGATGCAATGGGCATTTCTGTGGTCAAGAACAAGTTTGTTGTTCTGAAAATGTGAATTTGAGCTAGATGATAAGCCAAGAAATGGAAGACCAAAGGAAACTATGCTCATCTAGTGACCATTCATGAAAGAAAACACTTCTTCATGACAACACAAGGCCATATGTTCATCAAAAGTAACATAAAGAAAAACACATGATTTTGAGCCTTGGATGTTAAGTTTGGTGCATTCAGTCTACTCACCAGACATAGCTCCATCGGATTAACACTTCTTTAGGTCACAGCAACATGGCCAACATTTCAAAAAAGTTGAGGATAGATGAAATTGCATAGATGAATTCATTTAATCAAAACCTGAATTCTTCTTTAGTGAAAGTGTTCATTCTTTGCCAGATAAATTGCAGTAAGTCTAACGGTTATTACTTTGAAGACTAACTCTGTGTATTTTTTTTATTAGAATATTGCAATGAAGTGCACTACAGCACAGAAAACTTCAGCAGTGATGCTCATTTTGTGCTATACCAAAACACTTTGCTGCAATGTCATTTAAAAAAAAAATAACTTTGGTATGTAAAGCCTTCACTTTAACAACAGAAATGGTTTTGTTCAGAAATACACAGAGACTTAATTTTATTCTCTTCCTCAATAAAGACTTTCATTCTCCGACAATGAGATTTGAGAAGGTGACCCGTCAAGCTCCAAGTACATTAGGTTGCATTAACCCACACCTGAGTGTGTAATAGTGCTTCATATATCAGCCCAGCATTACACAAACCTTTAGTAAATATCAACCAGGTCATACGAGCAGAGGTCCAAACAATAGCACAGCTAAGAAAGATTAATCAAGGACGGATTAATCTAACTATAGTGTAACTACAATGGTACACCTTGTCATTCTAATGGTGCATATAGATTTTTTGTTCTAAATAACCAAGCTGTTATGTAAGAAATAAAACATGACATGGTACTATGTTACACATCAGGTCATTATCACATTATATTTGATTTTTCTTTCCAGTAACAGCATCAAAGTATTTATTTCCCTTTATACCACAGCAGTCTGCCAACAATTACAACCTTTTATTGTATAAGAAATGACATACTTCTTACTTCATACTTCTTATCTGTTTATGTTCATATTTAAAGTTGATGAATGTTCGCGAAATAAATTAGTGACTCGTTACTTTCTCTGTAATTACCTCTGTAACTTTTATGCTTTATGTCAGATTGTTGTAAAATGCTGGAAATGGAGACCCCTTACTTAAACGTTGACTAAACATCTCACAGAAAATCTCACCGTATCAATTATTCCACAGATTTTTGATACATTTAATGTAAGTTTACTGTATGTTCACCAAGTCCAAGCACAAGTCCGTGTGAGAGCTGATAGTACTATAATGAATCTTACTAGTAGATGAATATATGCCCTGCAGCTACAACAAATAAAAAGCATGCTTTACAAAATGAATCATTACCTTTTGGCCAATCCGGAAAACACTGGAATGATTTTCTCCCCCATTTTTTGTTTATTTATTTTTTGTATACAGTATCTACATTGTAGTATTTTCCTATGCCAAAGTACATCAGGCAATTCATGTGACAGGTGAGAGCGATTCTGTTTGTTTGCAGCCGGTCAGTGGCCATCTTTTCCATGTAATTAAAGGAGTTATAGTCCAGCTGGCCATCACAGAGGCAGCTTTCTGTCACTGAGTTGATGTAAACCTGTGTATCGGTCATGCTACTTGAACCTGGACTCAGAGCTTGCTGTGGTCTCCTTCTGGAAATTTTGACTTAAACTTAGGGAACACCTCAGTCGACACCCTACAACGCCCTCCTGGTCTGATTCATAACTGCATCATGAAAATACCATGAAAAGTGTCACGCTGTGACATGTCCATGCAATTTAGTCCTGTTAAAGCACATGGGTAAAAATCACAAAGCTTGTCACATATCACATGCTATTTATAATAATGTGACATAATCTATGCGTAAAGACTCCCATGCTTGAACATTTATGAGTTTATTATGGTTAATGCCCTGCACTGTTTTTCATGCTGTTTCCAAGAAACGACTTGCACAGTTTCCTAATTATATATGCATGTGTGAAAAAACCCCAAAACAAACAAAACATCTGCAATTCAACAGGTGCTTATTGGCATGAAGTCTGTTCCATGTCTGGAAAACATCTGCATAGGTGGTCTCTCTCTCTCTCTCTCTCTCTCTCTCTCTCTCTCTCTCTCTCTCTCTCTCTCTCTCTCTCTCCCTCCCTCTCTCT
>JAOVYU010000040.1:668564-681804 GCA_025674565.1 Synodontis membranacea | reverse complement strand
TGTGCTGGAAAACATGTACTTGGCTCAATCATATAAAAGTCATAAAATAAAAATCTGTAGCATAGTTGTACTAAAAAATTGGGGGTGTTCTAAAACTTTTGACCGGTAGTGCATGTTGCACATTTAATTACAATACTGTATTGTCTGAGTAAAAAATCTCAAAAAGATTACTGTTAACATTTATACAAATCTTTAATCACTTGGTAGCTTTACTACTTTCCTTGAGTTCCTTTTACTTACTTTGCTATCTTTACAAATAAAATTGCTACTTTTTAACACTGCTGTCCAGTCACTAAAATGGCTTCTTGGATGCCTCCTTTGTTAGGACCAGTGCATGACTGGTGATCCATCCCTGTGCTGGTTACAGGTTTCACACAGCAATTTAACACTGGAGGAAGGAAGTTTAGACGGAAGAGGGAAGGGAGAAAATAGTTTAATGAGTGTTGAAATGGTTTAAAGGGAGTTGGGGACCATGCTGAGCCTGTCCAACTGAAATTCATCAGAAAGTGCATGTCTTCCTCGCAAATTTCATCCATGTCACAACTGCAGCCTGAGCCCATATCTGTCTTTACTCAACAAGCTGAAGAGTGCTCTAAACCTTGATGGCACCTGGGCACTCTGGACACCACACATCTAATTAAAAGCGTGAAGTCTTTAATTAAGGGTAAACCATTCAGTTTGTTTATATTGAAATATTTGTGATGTGTTTAGTGGTTCTGGTGCTGTATTTTCTATTATTTGCTCTGACTGTCTGCCTGTCTGACATCCCTGTTGGACTTTGATAATACAGTTACAATGGTGTTTAAAAGGATTTTTTTATTTTTACAATCTCAAGTTGTATTGTTATCACATAAAAACAAAAGATTAAGAGTTTTTTTTTAATCTCACTCAGCATTTTCCAGCAATGTCTCCAATGTATATCAATACATATATTAATGAGAAGTCAATATCGAAGAAATGGAAACAGCAAACAGTGGACTCAGAAAGTTCCAGAATGCAATGCAGCTAATCAACACAGTTATTTCTGAAACTTGGCTCAGCTGGTTAGCGATCTATGAGATGACAAGGCCTATGGTGTTGATGGCGGTATTAGCATGAAAGTTGTCTCTCATCTGAGCAGAGAATACTGAAGAGGAGGTGAGACAACTGGACAGACTAAAAGACTAAAGCACTGCTGCATCACTGTGCTTAAGGTGAGATGAAGCATGGGCTGATTCCTACTGGTGTGTGGGTAACGTTAGAATGCGTTAACCATATTTTGCTCAGCTGTAACAGTGTTTCCTCCGACCTCTCAAAAACATGCCAGTAAGCAGATGCTACTGTAAATTGCTCCTAGCTGTGAGCGTGTGTGTGTGTGTGTGTAATTGCATGTGTGCATGTTACCCTACAATGGACTACCATCATTGCCACATGATTATTGTTCCTTGCATAGTGTTCACCATGACCCTGGTCCAGATAAAGTAGTTCCTGAAGATGAATGATGAAATAATGCATATATGAAAACTGTATCCGGTCCTCCTTAGGGTTTTCAGAATCAAGCAAATCAGTGCTATCACCTGGCAATATGTTAGCTGCAAGACAGTTCTTCTACATTAGTGCAAGTTTAGCCATAAAATTCCTAGGTAGCCAAAACATAGTACTGGGTGAGCATGCTGGACCATTAACTTTCTTGTGTGTTTATAATTTATCCACTCCTGATACAAGAAACGCGTTCAAATATGAAATGTTCTAAAGCAAGTTAACACTTGAAAACAAGAACAGCTGCCGCTGAGGTTTTTATATGCTGAGTGCTCTGAATCATTTCATTAAGTGAATTTCTTTTAGCCTGGCAAAGCATTTTATTTTCTTCATGCATTTATTTCATTAAGGTATTTATATAATCATATTTAGCATCAGATACCATAAGCATAATGCAGCGCAAGCAAGTCGTCAGCAGCAAGTAAGAAGAGCGGCTTTCCCTGATTCAACTCTGATTTTCCCTGAATCCAGCATGACACATCAAATGCCACACTCAACCACTTAAAGCATTTTCTCTTGAAATTGCCTGTAGCTTATGGCTTATTAGAGCCGGTCCACCTCGACTATTATTGCATCTATTTTCAGCACACCATATGTCACACGGAGAGAGTTAACTATGAGATGGTTGAACTGCTGTATTGGTGTGTAATGATGGCAGTAGCGTGACCCTTTACCTTTTTCCATTCTTCTATCAAGCTCAGCAAAGCAGAGTGGCTAGCCATTGCCTTGATTCAATTCCAGTCATAAATCTCAGGGGGGAATGGAAGAATAGGCACTCAGTGCTATGGACCGTAGCAGTTCTCACTGAATCAAACATCAGCCTGGATTTCACCTAATCTGGTCCTTACTGGTCTGACAGATTTGCTCTCACCATATGCGTAGACTACTAGCCGAAGACCCAGTGGCTTCACTCACTGAGCGCAAGGGGAAAAAAAATGCAGTATTTATAAAAATAGAATAGAATGAGATTAGATTAGATTAGATTTAAGGGCTAGTGACACTGTCTCCGGTCATACATCATTTCCGTTTTAAGCGTGAAAAGAATTTGATATGTTTAAATATAAATATAAAATATATATAACCTATATATATATATTACGCTGTTTCCCATCATACTGTACCTAATTTCCAGAGGTGGGACCAAGTCATTGTTTGTCTTTTCACTCAAGTCTTGAGTTAAGTCCCAAGTCAAGACATGCAAGTCTCAAGTCGAGTCCAAAGTCATCAAAATTGTGACTCAAGTCTAACTCGAGTCCAAGTCGTGTGACTCGAGTCCACACCTCTGGTCATTTCTGTTTCAAACGCGAAAAGAATTTTATATATATAGATTCCTTATCTGGTATGAAATCTCTGCAGAAAAGGAAAGAAACAGAATGGTAGATGCATCAAATTCTAATTATTATTGGCAGAAAAGCAATAGCCAGTGTATGAATGTACAGTAACTAGGGGTTTGTGAATACAGCTTAACCACCAGAGGCAGTGTTTTACACCTGGATATGGTCTTTGTGTATTTGCACCTTCTCTGTGTTTCTGAACAAGTGAGACTTGGGTGTGGTCTGTGGCCTGTCTTAGGCAGTGCATTGCATATATCAGTTGTGGCCAGGATTTTTTTCCTCCTTTACAAGTCTTTACAGGAAATAAGCTGATTAAAAGTGTGAACACATTTGACATTTCTGAATGTCGCTGAAAATAAAATAGACAGATTGAGCCTCACAGTTCAAATTGTGTCTAGTCATAGCTCTATAGCAAATATGAAATTCCTGGAACGTGCACTGGTGCAACATTTAGGGAAATGTAGCAAGTTCGGCAGAGCTGAGCTTTACATAGATTTGAATATAGAATTTAGAATGACAGCTGTCACCTCCCAACTTCCAATTTATCACGCACTCTAAACCTTTTACTACTCCTCTATGTACAACTAATGCATGTATATGGGCCAGTAACAGAGCTCAGCTCACTCAAGATGCAGGCCAGTGTTGGGATACTTGTCACGTTACAAGCCACTCGTGAGCTACACTACAGCCAAACTTCCCTTCATATAGCTATAAGCGCCAAATTCTACTGTGAAAAAGTAGCTGACTACATTGGATCTCATATACATTATATGTATATATAATGCTATTAGTACATAGAATAACAATAATAATAATAACAACAACAACAATAAGAAAAGCAATAATAATAAGAAGAAGAAGAAGAAGAACCTACCTGTCTTGATATGTAGCCTATATTTAAATCAGTGATTGGCATTTTGGATATCATCACTATTTTCATTTTCAGTTAGCACTGGTTACAACAAACACCTGTCAGATGATGTGTGAAGCTTTCATATTCAAAAACATTGATAAATGTGATAATAGATTCTGTTATTCACCAGGCTGCTTATGAAATAGCAGAAAATTAACAGAATAACAGATTTTACTATTGCTCCATTTACGTAGGTGCACATTCTACAAAAAAAAAAGAAAGAAAATATTAAACTCGAGGTTGTACAGAGGTTGTACTCTGCGATTTGTTACAAACTGGTTCCAAAATATCATTGAACTGGTTATATGGAAAAGGAAAATCAGGGAGTAGGATGACCTTTTTTTTTGTATTTATGTATGTATTTAAATCATATTTACTTCAATTAATATATCTAATTCCTGTTGTATCTATATTGCATGATCACATCAAACCCTTAATCTAGAACTTGGTCTCATTGCAATGTTTGCACATATCCTCGCATATGTCTTTGCGTCTCAGTTTTGTTTGTAAGATCATTTTTTTTGTGCTTAGCTCACTGTAAAAGTACACTAGTTTCCAAAGAATGCCTATGATCACTCTAGCACACAAGCTGATAGAGGGACTTTCATCAGGCACAAGTTCACACAAACACAGATGTCCCATTAAGGCATATTCAACGCAGTTCATATGTGTGAAGCTGGCATGGCAGGCTTACAGATGGATGTCCTCTATCAGAACAGAAGGGTTGTTAGATTACGAGAGCTAATACATATGAGCAAAAGGATAAGAAGAATTCATCAAAATTAACGCGAACATGAAAAATGGGCTTTAATTGTACCATATACATGTGTACAACGTACAAGCTACACAGTACAATAAAATTCTTACCTGAATTCCTTCTTTACCGACTAATGACAACAGACAGACAGTGCAACATTACAATACAAAAAAGAAATATACACTATACTAACTACAGTAACATATAATACAAAGGGTCAAAATCAAAGGGTAATGAATTTTTTGAATTTTTTTTTACACTTCTTTGTTTTTTTTTTTTTTTTTTGTCTTGTCCCTGTAGGGAACTGTTAATGGGTTTTTATGATAATACAGTACGTGTCTTCCTATCCTGTCAGTCTTCAGTCTCATTTCTCACTAGCATTTCAGCAAAGGTCATGACATGTAGAACTGAAACACTTCCAAATGCCGATGCTCAGCTTTTCGTTCTTTTCCCCCAATGACACCACGTTTATCACAGTCCAAAGCACTGAAAGGTATTATGAAACTAAAGGCTTTGTTTAGTTTCTAATTCATTTCCAACTTCTCCTTTAAAAAGTCTCTGTTTATACAAGAAGTGCGTTTAATATCCATCCTCAGTGGTAAACGGAGTTTGAGCAGCAGCAGTCGTCCTCGTTATTGTGATATTATCCAGTACTTGCGTGTTATTCTGTTATCTGTTTCCTGTTTTCACCCGTTGGTTCCTGAAAGAATTTCTCAAATAAACCAAAGTCATGTCCAAAATCATTTAAACTATCTCCTGAGGCTGGAGTCTGTAACACATCTCAATAAGCATTTGGATCTGTTTTATTTTTTTGCTGAGCAGAAGCAGGGGAGGGGCAGTGTGTTCAGCTGTTCGCAGTGCCACTCAAGAAATGATTTATCTCCTTCAGTTACTCCTACAGAAATGGGTTTAGCCACCAGGTAGCCACTTTAGGGGACGCGTTATATTGTGGCTCTCTGGGATCTTAGCAGTGGGTCAGTGTACAACAAAGCAGCTGTTCTGAAGCCTGTGGCTACTTTCTTGCGACTGGCTGCAATTTTAGGAATTATTACCCTGCAGAGGCTTGGGGCCACATCCAAGAAAACGGGGGGCCTTTGTGAGCGTGAAAAGAAAATTTTACTTTAAAAATTTAAATTTAATTTAAAATTTAAAATTACTTTTAAAATTACTGAACAGTGCAAACAGTGGACTTCGCATACTGGACCATTCATACTGTACTGTATAATTCCTGTAACTCTTACTAATAAGCATATTTTAGTGAGTGTTGTTAAGTTCACTGAATATTCCTGTGCCATGACAAATGATTGCAGTTAGTTTTTAGATCGGTGCGTTTGACTAACGGTATGTCGACATTAATATGTTTTAGATTTAAACTGGCGTTTAAAAGAAAAAAGTTAAGTTAACTGCACAACAGCTGCTAGCAAATACAACAAGGTCAGAAACACATGTACAGTCGTTATCCATGCTGCATTCATAGCTGGTAGTCTGATGCCATCTGTTTACATCTGGAATAGTGTCACGTGATAGGAGCGTAATGAAGCAGGGAAGGATACGTTGTGACTGACCTAATCAGGAAGCAAACATGGGTGTCTGTGCCGTCATTTCCAAAATCCTCCGTTTCCCCCTCTCCACACTAAAATGCAACTCTTTTTTCGAACTAAAACAGGGCCAGCAGCATTTCCAAAACACTCTGTTTTAGGGGCTTGATAGGTCCAGACATAAACATAGCAAAAGTGATTCGTTTTAAAACTAAAACTAGCATAGGAATTGGTATTATATCATGATAGTGAAGCAGTTTGATTATATCCATGAACTAATAGAGACATACAGTACATACACTACCAGTCTAAAGTTTGGACACCCTGGACTGAATATATAATTTTGTATTTTCTTAAATACATTGTTTATAAAGACGTACATTTAATTTCCTTTTGCTAAGATAATAATGGAGGTAATGCCCAAAAAATGTATTTCAAAATGTACTTGATAGACCGTATACATTTCTCATACAGTCCGGTCCACAAATATTTGAACATTTACAGAGTTATTGTTATTTTAGCTTTCTCGCACAATATATTGGAGCTGACTTTCAGTTTTCCAGACTTTCAAGTTTAATTTGAGTGTAGTTTAATCCAAAATGGGGGAACGATGGAGGAATTTCAGCACTTTTTCTATGTGCCAATTTCCATCCCCAACCCATTTTAAGGGACCAGAGGTATTAGGTCAATTGGCTGCTCGTCCGTTCCATGACCAGGTGTATGTGTTATTTATTCCAATATTTCTCTTGCAAGTAAGAAGCTAAAAGGTCTAGGCTTGATTTCAATTGTGCCATTTGCACCTGGAATCTGTTGCTGTTATTTCTCAATATGAAGTCCAGAGACATGTCGCTGGCACTGAAGCAAGCCATCATTCAGCTAAATATCAAAACAAACGCATCAGAGAGATAGAAAAAAAGCATACAATGAACTAAGCTGTTTTGCTCAGACTGTTCAAATAATGAGTTGAGTTCAAACAGGCAGATGAGTACAAGTACAAAGTCAACTGTAGCCTTAAAGTCGTTCAATCACTTTTAATGGAGCCTTAGAATATGAAACAGCATTTATAGAAGTATTGAACAGTAGCAGCTGTATACTGGGTTACTGTACATCATAAGTACATGGACAGTCATTGGCTGCCATTATACCAAATCAACTACAGTATTTGCTATATTCTTACAAAAGAAAGAGCACACTGGTGAGCTGAGGAACACCAAAAGGCCCAGAAGACCATAGAAAACAACCCTGGTAGATGATAGAAGAAATCAGAAGTCTTCACGTGAGTAAATACAGACGGTTGACCACAAGATGTATAGTAAACCATGGGAAAGTCTCAAAAGCAGAAAGGGGAGATTTAGGTTTGCCAAAAATATCTTAAAAAAATAAAAATAAAAAAGCTTGTACAGTTTTGGGACAATATCCAATGGGCAGATGTGACAAAGATCAAATTGTAGAAGAATGATGGAAAGGGAAAGAATATAGATAAGGGAAGTAAATGCTCATGATTCGAAGCATACCACCTCCCTCACCTTATGGTATGTACTGTATGACTGCCAGTGGATCTGGTTCCCTTGTATTTTTTGAGGATGCATACTGAGAATGAAGTGTATAGGCCTATATTATCTGTTCAGATTGAGCCAAATGCTTCAGATCTCATTGGTAAATGAACCCCAAAGCGTACTTCAAAAGCAACCCAAGGGGGTTTTTTTAAGGTAAAGAAGTGGAATGTTCTGAAATGGTAAACTCAAATACCTGACCTGACTCCAATTGGGGATGCAGTTCATGTTCTGAAGGCAAAACTGACACCATAACAGACCAGGAGCAAGCAGGAACTAGTAAAGAGTCAACGTCTACAGTAAAGGCCTGGCAGAACATCACCAGTGACAAAACTCAGTGTCTGGTAATGCCTATTCCAAACTATAGGCAGTCATTGACTGCGATTTGATTGGCAACCAATTATTCTAAAAGACAATTTAGTTCATGATTATGTTAGTTTTTCTGATTACTTTTGGTCGAGTAAAAAATGGGTGGGGCAAAGGGGTGACCACATAATGCCGTAATAATGCTGTAATTCCTACACCGTTCACCCCGATTTGTATGTAAACACTTTTGAAGGTGAAAGCACCTGCTTAAGACATTTTTTAATGCACTGTTCAGATTTTGCAAATCAGTGATACTTATTTGAGTAGTGACAGCTTACATAGGCACTTTTACGGTGGACACTCCACATAAACAGACTGAAAATATGTGGAATTGTTGACAAAGTTATTTCTAAGGAGCTGTTTATTTAGCGTTTTTGGAATGAGTCTCCAGTGTTAGCCCTTTGTAACAGTCTACAGAATGGCAGGGTTTTTCTCAGTAACAAAAGGTTTGTTTATAGCTGCTGTAATGTAACTCAAAACAGGAACTTTTTTCACAGATATTCCACAATATTAAATGTAACTTTAAATGATTAAAAACTGTAATTATTGGCAACTGCTGTATGTAGTATTAGAGGAATAATACACTTCCGGGACATGCTGTTATAGGGAAATAAACACTTAGGTGTGGTCACACAGCAGCATGTCATTGATTATTTTCCTATAACTGCATGCCCTTTTGTGTTTTAATTGTTACATAGTCCATGCTATGACCATGGTTATTTTGTGTGAAATGCTCAGATGGATGATTTATTTTGAATGTCCAGAATAAACAGGGTTATGGCTTGGCATAGGACCAGGCTGCTTCATGTAGGAGAAGTTCTAGCACTGTGTCCTGAGGACTGAGTTCAGCATGAGCCACTGCTGATGCTGCATGGTTAATGTTCAGTCAGCACATTTCCCTGTCATTGGCCTGGCATTTTTCCATAATCTCCTCTTTTGGGATGAGTTTTCTCACCTCAACCTTTTCTATCACTCTTTTAATCTACCTTTTCCCCCCTCCCTAAAGCTTGCACCAAAGTATTGTTCAGTCACTCTATGGCACCAGAGAGGACGCACAGGCTAGCAACGGTTGGTGCCAAGATTCATCACTAGCGCAAAGGTTTTCTGCAGTGCTCGTTTGGACACGTGGGGCAGTGAGGCAGTGTGCATTTCCCCTAGCATAATCACACTCAGGTGTTCCTCTACAATAAGAGTATATTTTGTATGTACCGCATTTTATTCCGCCTGGTCTTCTGCCTCTAGGTCAATGATTAAAATGTGTAGTGAAGTTCTAAGTACTACTTCCAGGAGGGATAACTATTTTGAGCACATAACCTATTGAAGATTCAATATATCAAATAGTAAAACATTATGAATAATGTCATCAAAATGATATTAGACAGCAGATAATTGCACAGAAGTTCCTACACATATCATGAAATTCAGATTCTATGAATACCCATGTATTTGATCAGTCAGTGTATCTACACTCACTTCTTTGAGAGCAATCATAGATTTGCTCCACTGTTGAGAAAGTAATTGTCCACTTGCAATATTTTGCTAAATAGGAACAGGGTCATGGTTGCGTGTACGCACAATATAATGAAACTATGATACTAAATTAAGGTTACAAAATAATCTTAAAATATCCACATGCATTGTATATTCTATATACATACACATTTACTCCTCCAATGACCTACATGAGAATGTTTTCGTGGACCTTCAAATGGCAATACCATAAATGAATTTAAATGCCGTATTTTTGTATTTATTTGCCTCAGAATTTTCCCTCAGTAGAAGCAGTCTTTTGGATCATAATACTGTATCATATGCTATTATAAATACATAATCGTTGGATAATGTAATCACTTTCAGAACAACATACCTTCTGAAATATGACCGCGGGTTTATAATTAGGTTTATAATACACTTGAAAGGTTGATATTAACAATTACCAGGGCAATGCATTGCTTTAACTGCCAAAAGACGAAAATGTGTCTGTGGCTGTGAGAAGCGGCCATGCGTATGCCTCGATTCCTCAGGCTTCCGGCCGTTGCCCTCAGTTCAATTAAACGCTCTAAATGAAGGAACGGAATGAGTAATTCTTGAGCCATCATTGCCTCCCCACTTGCTCCTTGGTCAGTGAAGCTTTAGCTGACAGCCAACCAATAAAGGTTTGACCTTTTCCGCAGTGCTGCAGAAACCTGCCTGAGTGCGCTGTGATGCTGCTACTGCCCCTCGCCGTTTATGGCCACACTGCCAAACTGATTAATGCATAAAGAGCAGGGCAAACGGTCAGCAAATGGCATTCAGCAGAGGCAAACAATGCTTTAATGTGTGCTCGCCTTCAAAGCTTGTATCGCAGAGCAGTCTGAAGAATTGAAAAATGTAATTTATTTTCCTCCGATTTGAATAGGTATTGTTGACCCGGCTTGGGACAAATTTGGTAAAATGTGTTGTTTGAAATGAAAATGGTCATAACGGTAGGTTTCAATTAACTCAGATTGATCCCGAACACACGGGTGTATAAAAGCACTTTCTTATCTCTTATGCAAACTGACAAATCTGACAGTTACATCTAAATAAAGATGCTTTTTTCACCAGCACTGGTTTCCTGAATTTGTCTGAACAAAATTGATCGAGGTCGAGACATTTGGAAGACATTGCGTAATGCCTGCTGTTATTGACTGTAAATGTCAAGTTATTACAGCTGGAAAAAGTTCAACTGATTTTGTGATTTTCTTCCCAATGTGTCTGTAAGCCAGTTGGTTGAATAAGGTTGAATAAGACTCTTTTATTTGATTCAAATTATTATGTAAACTTAAAAATATCTGTCTAATTGTGCTATTTATACACACTCAAATGACGATGCATTGGTCTGTGAAACTACATTTATTTCTGTGTATTGTTTTCTTTGTTTGTTGAAACCAATCAGGAATTTTTCTGCCTTCATTAGCTCCGACTTGGCTTTCCGTTTCATTTAGCCGATGATTAGATGCATCTATTGAAAGAAGAACAAAACTGACAGTCATGGCTCTAATGGGAAAGTCAGTTTAAGCTCTTACGATATTAAGTACATTTTATTTTCATTCAGTTTGAATTTACATGCTCTAGAATGGAAAGGAGAGAAGTTTAGCTTTCCTTACACCCTGCCCTCATGCACTATGTCATGTGGAATATGAAAGTTACTGTATTAGAGCAAAGTTTAGGTTCTGCAATCACACCGAATTGGCATTTAAATGCTTAATAATTTCAGAGTAAGTGCTAATTTATAAAACATGCCTGACTAAGCAGCGCAATCTGCTGGAGGGATGGGATCCAAAATGAGAGAATGGATTGTGATCTTGCACCAAAATCTGTGCCCTCCCATTCTCTTCAGGGCTTTAATAACTTCCTGCAATTTGTTGGATGCCCTTGTATTCCACTCCGTTTCACCTCTAGATATAATAATAGGAGTTAAATTATGTAAATATATACGCAGAAAGCTAATGAACTGGTGGCGCCTGGTGCAAATTATGAAACACGGCATTCAGTTATGCACTGAGGTCAGGAATCTAGCAACCAAGAAAGTATGTAACATAGTATTTCTTTCACCATATTTAGTACCCAGAGTACAAGGTTACTCCTTTAATACTCGTTAATTACCTATCCCATGCATTGTTTTGTGTGTGACCTGTTGCTGAGTAAGCAATGTGGATATGCCAAGCAGCAGATCTGCTGTGTTGAGAGTGAGTGAACACCAGTGTCTCTTGTCCACTCTGGAGATTATACGCTTGACTCGATCAAATGGGTCATTTTGGGTAATAATTAAGTGTATACACATTTTGATGAACTGACTGACTGACTGTTACAGGGAAACCACCAAAGTACAGAAATATTAAAGCCGCTTTCATATTCAACAATGACCAAATATTTGGCAGCAGCTAAAACAGGGGTTGACTAGCTTGAATGAAAGCATTATTTTGTGACTCTTCAGGACCTATGATTATGCAGATATAGTGTATATATTGTATGTATGCAACTATATGTCTTTAAATCTAACCCTAAAGTTACCCTCAATTACCCCAAAGAGCAAGAAATGGTTTTCCCCTTTCAGTTTAGATCGTCAAGATCTTGCTGGTCCTGAAAAGTTTTTTTTCCTCATTTACCTAAAAATTCAGAAAACACACACGCACACACACACATACACACACATACACACACACACACCCTTGCACTCATGTCACTGACAGTGAGACACCGGAATCCTACAGAGTTCTGAGTTTCTTTTGCCAGGACTTGGACAGCCAGCAGGCTCCACAATGCACCAGTACACTAATTAAATCTTTTTTTTTTTCCACTAGCAGGCTCTGAAATATGAACAGTTTTTCTGTTTCATGCCTACAAAACCACAGAGCCAGAGTGTGACTCTATCCCTGCAACCAGAGAATTGTGATCTGCCATTTGGACGGTGACAAAATTTATACACATGAGCAGTCAGGCATGATGCCACGGATCTGCTCGCTTATTTCCTCCCTTGCCTCACAGTCCTACAGAAATCAATAGGAAAGAATTGTGTGAAATGCTAATGCAGTGGAATAAGCAGCATGCTCATGGAGGTTTTGAGCAGCACCGCTCTGAATCCTGCCATTAGCGATGAACAAGTGATGCGAGGTCTTATGGTTTTTGCTCTTTGTGGGTTTTACATGATAGGCTTGATTATCTACTGGGAAATAGCATTTATTGCAGACATTCTGACTCATTTCCTTTCTTTCTAATTGAATTGTTTTTCAGGCAGAAATGGACAGCAATTTAACATTTTTTTGTGTATTTTATGTGATTTATTGTCCTGTAAATCATCAGTTTTTTCTTTATTGATTTAGGCATATCTGCTGCCATATTGACTTTATTGACTGCCATATCTGCCTGGCTAGATTTTGGCTAGCTCTGCTCAGACTGTTTCAGGCATTTGATTGGCAGAGAAGAAAAAAAAAAAAAAAACATTTTCTCTACAGTACGGAAATTCATTACAGTAAGCTACCCTGCTGGCCATGGCGTAACTTGTGTTTTAATAGGAGTATTATTTGTCTCATCTGGTTGATATGAGCACTTGAAATCATCATTCTGTGACAGATTATCTGATAAATGTTACTAATGTTGTAATTTGTGAACCCTTTAATTAAGCCTAGTTAAGAAAAGTTCTGTAGTAGTGCTGATTAAAATGCTGCAAAGAAATATTTAAAATCAATTCATATTATTATTATCATAATAAAATAAATCTTATGTATTTAATCTTTTAT
>JAOVYU010000040.1:639349-654353 GCA_025674565.1 Synodontis membranacea | reverse complement strand
TCCAAATATATAAAGTGGTTGCTATTGCAGATTTGCATATCAAAGGAGAGTGGACTATTGCCCTTGGCAGAGATCTCTGCTCTCCCAAGTGCCCTTCTAATTATTAGTTATGTGGAGCATTCACCAAGTCCCTTTTAATGAGTTGCCAATATTGAAATGATAACATCAAAATGAATAGAATCACAGCTGTAATTTTTGTCTACAAATTCTTAAATGGAGAATTTAACAAATATTTACATTAGGAATGCAGTGTGTTTTTTCCTGAGCGTTCTCTTTCCTGTCTGTGTTTCTTCATCACTCCTGTCAGCTTCCTGCTGGAACTCTGCCAATTTGTATTACTTATCACTTTGTCACTTATTCTGTCTCTGTAGTGGTGCTAAAAGCAGGCCGTACCTCACAGTAGATCAGATGACCGACTTCATCAACAACAAGCAGCGGGACCCTCGGCTGAACGAGATCCTGTACCCACCCCTGAAGCCTGAGCAAGTGCAGGCATTGGTGGAGAAGTTTGAACCGGACACCATGCTCTGTCAAAGAGGTTAGAGCAGTTACCTGCCACTGAAATAATGGTGACCACCTACACCAACCCCCCCCATCCCCCCCCCAAAAAAAATACTTATCTGCAACTTTGTTCAAGGTAAAATCAAGAATTTTATAGGTACATGCAAACACTCATCCTGAAGTGCAGTTCTTTACAGTAACATACTAAAACTGTCATGGTGCAAATAAATATGCGAACAGTTTTCATTTAACGGTACTCACAGCAATTGAAGCGTAGTCCACATTAACACAGCTTTTTTCTCATACACTGTGCCTTCATGTCCATGCTGAAATTATATTTTTATTCACCTGTGTTACCTAGGTGTAGGTCTGAGAAAAGAACGCATTTAAAGCCAACAAATAATTCAAATACCTGGAAATGTAAGCAATTTCAAAATGCCTGCACTGCTTGCAGAACTTTTAAAAGATCCAGCCTTGGTCATTTTGCTTAAGTGGGTTGATTTAATGATTGGTATTTTAATGTTCTCTCAACAAAAATAGTTCATATCGCATGAAAAAAATGTACAAATTCAATTCTTATGAACTTGATTTGTTTTCTTAACATGTACAAAAGCCGGGGCTTTTTTCCTCAGTAGTTGAAGGGTGCAGAATGAAAAAATGCCTTCAGTTTGTGTTTTGTGTCTGATTTCATTCTCAGCAGCTGCTGAACCCAAAGACTATATTCCACAAAGCAAATCCAAAGAAACACTTTGGACTTAAAACAGTTCTGGGAAAAAAACAGGTTAACTCAAGCACTGTTGGCCGGCAGCACGTCACTCATCATCTACAGAAGAGTTTGAAGCTTGGAAAATTCATTTTGCACCTGGAGGCATTGCTGCTGCCATCTGTGTAACTGTCTCCACATGCTCTTCTGAAAGTCCTCTCAACTCTTTACACGAGCTTGTGCTGTTGTCCATACTTGTGGAATTTATATAGATCTGGTACAAATATTATAGAATACAAGAAGAAAGACAGAGAAAGAAAAAAAGAAGAGAGTAAAGAAAAAGGAGAAAAAGGAACAGAAAGGCAGCCCTTTTAAACAAAGCCCTGATTAATTGAAAGTTCCTGAATTTGAAGTATATCAAGTCAGTAACTTTTTGACAAAATTTAGGAAGATATACTGTTAATTTTTGATTTGCCGGCAGAAATAGATTTCAAAATAGAACTAGGAAAGGGAATTTTATATTGCAAACACAGGCTAGTAGAGTGATACACATAGTGAAAAGTCCCAGTTTGTTTACATGAAATTTAGGTGCTCATGGAACGCCGCTTGAACAGTTAATTTAGTGGACCCGACCTAACTATAATGATTTGTTGCTAAGACCTTTAAAAACGTAATGTTTTGCTATTTTGCGTTTGGCTAATTTTTTTGCGTGTGTATTTGTATTTAAATTTATCATGTAAAAATATTTCTGAACATACAGTAAGAAGTAGATTATATTAATATAAAAAAAGTTCTACAAATCCTTAAGAAACGAATTAATAAAAGCACCATGCCAATAAACAATGGTTTAGTTTACCTGCTGTTTATGCCTGCTGTTCCAGTGCAGATTTTACTGAGTGTTAAGAAAAGCCATTTTTACCTTTTTACCACAACTTACCTTCATGTCGATCTGGATAAAAATCACCTGCCGAAGAAAATTTAAAAGCACTAATTAGAAGAAATATAGCTTCAGGACTCAACGCTGTAATGAGAGTTAGTACAATCAAGTAGTGACATTCTCAGTGTGATCTCCATCCACAGGTTCTTCTCTCAAAAGGCTAAAAAGGTGAGGTCCTGCTGAGATGAAAGTCACCCACCATTGCCTCATTATAGAGACTGTGTTCATATGTCAGAGGGAAAACGTTGTTAATTAGGCTGTGGAAGTCTTCCGAGTGCATGGCACGCTTAATTAGTGTGAAGTGGCCAGAGGGACTGAGGAGATCTCCAGTAGACTGGAACTCTACCTGGAGGAAGTGAGGTTTTCAAAACCAGCTGTCTTTATCTTCCCAGGAGACGAGACACGTAAATGTTCAGAAAGCTCTGGCTGTCAATGACCATCACACTAATTGGTTTATTGGGCGAGGTTTGTGCTAGTTGCTGTTGAAGTGTTATCTGAATTGTGAATTTTGGACTACGTAGAAAAAACTTTTTCTTAACTTAATTCTCTGAAACTTCAAAGTGTAAGAAATAAGGTCACTGTCCGGTTATTATAAAGTTCACACTGTCAGCTTTCATTTGTTTTCATATAAGTTAATGGAAATTATAACTTTTTTTATATTATGTCCCATCATTTCTAGGCATTACATGTCAGAATGATTAGATTAGATTAGATTCGATTCGATTCAGTTAGGTTAGATTAGATTAGATGCCTCTATAGTTACTGTATATATGTATACAATGAAATTGCATGCAACCCTAACCCTATTACACACAAGCCAGCTGTATGATGCTGCAGATGTATCAGGAACATGTTTTATATATGGTTTTGATGGTCTTGGTAGTTTTATTTCAGCTACAATAATCGCATTAATTCTGAGGTTGTTCAGAATCATTCGAAATTCCCTATGTTGATCTTTTGTCTTGCAACTAGTCAAGACCCCAGAACTTACTACCAAAGTAATTGTGAAGCATCTTATAACCAAAAATTTTAATATTTCACACACTAAAAACAAAACTGCACGACAAGCAAGCATCGAGCACGCAGCTACTAAAAGAATGTTCATTCATCCAAATATTAATGTTCTCCTGAAGTAAGTGGACTATTTTTAAAGGTTGTGTTTTCTTAATGCTTTTCCAATATATATGCAAATCCCCACTGTATTAAAGTTCTGCACTTTAGCCTCACTGTTTCTATTAGTTGTTTTTTTTTTTTATTTGCAGATAGTGACGTGATAACTATAGTATCCAGTCAGAAGGTTGCACAACAGAATGCTTTGGAGAATTTCTTTCATATATACAATACAGTGCAATATGTAAACACGCTGTTTGGTTCCTCAGGGCAGATCTCTGTGGAGGGTTTTGCCAGGTATCTAAATGGAGAAGAGAACAGCATCATCCCTCCTGAGAAATTGGACCAAAGTGAGGACATGGCATTTCCTTTGTCCCACTACTTCATCAACTCCTCCCATAACACCTACCTCACAGGTCAGTGAATCAGACTATGTGCTTCTCTGGCACGTCTCTCATTTTCTTCTATTAGATATACATTTTGTCAGCTATGCATTGCCATAGCACTTGGCAAAGCAAACCCAGTCCTCTGTATTTACAACTCAATCATAAACTCATAAATCTGGGATGCAGTGAGCATTGCAGAGAAAATATTGTACAAGTGCAATTAAATTGTACTTAAATGTGAAAAAGGGGTATTGGAGATTATGCAACCAAATTGTTCTAACTTGAATACATTTGTAAAAAAATATATTATGAGATTTTTCATTGCAGTAACTTTATTGAATCATTGTAGTTTCACAATAGCAGATTGGTTAAAATCATAAAAATTGGATTCGTTTTGCTTGGAATGCTTTACATGTAATTAATAAATAATGTTGAAATGCACAGAAATGTGATTGAATTGGTGGCTGGGCATATTATAGAATATTGTGAAATGATCAAATTGTGGGTAATAATTTCAGAGATTTTTTTAAATATACAGTACTGTGCACAAATCTTAGGCACATCCAAGGAAATGCTGTAAAGTAAAGATGACTTAAAAAAAATAATAAAATGAATTCTTTCTACTTAAAAGAAAAATACTACTACATACAGTAAACAGTGATGAACTAAACTGTCAATATCTGGTGTGGTGACCCTTTGTACTGGGGACTACAATTTAAGAGAGAAAAAAAAAACCCAAAAAAACAATTTGTACAGTTTTATAAGGACAAGTTTTCCTGAGCATCTTGGAGAATATGCCACAGTTCTTGTGGAGACTTCGCTTCTCTTTTTTCTCTCTGCAAAAGTCAGGAGCCTCTATTATGCTATTTATTTGAAAAGTTGCCTCTTAATATATAATATATTGCTTTCTTTACAGACATACAAACATTTTTCAAAGAAAAGGGTTTTTTTTTTGTAAAAGTAATGTTTGGAAATCTGAATTGTTATGGTACTGACTCAAAAATGCGGAATTTATAAAATAAACATCTATAACAATATTTGTACAAAAAAAATAGGATGCCTAAAACTTTTGCACAGTACTGTATATAAAAAAAGATTGAAACAGTCATTTTTTTCATGATGCAATTAAATAAGACTACCAATATTTTATATTCTCTAATTACTCAAGTACCAAAGTATTTAGGATTCAGGATAAGGATAATTGTCCTTTTCAAAGATTTGCTTTTTAAATGGTAATGAGAGAAAACGTAAAAGCACATGCCCTCTTTTGACCACAAAGCTTGTTTGTTCCATGTCTTACCAGAAACATTTGTATGGAAAGTTGATTTGTAGGCGTTAACTTCATTTTCTGTGACATTGGGAATTACCGGCATGTTGTTGACGCCTCTGAGGTTACCAGTATTTTCTTGAGCTGAGCTCAGAAACGAGTTTTTAACTGTGTCTAGGCCTCACCCTGACCATTTGCAAAGCTTATAATGTATTGTAGTTCTTTATAGGAAATACTAAATAAAGTGGCTAAAATGAAAAATAAAGCAAATGAGCTTATAAATAAAAATAAAATCCTCAAATGATTTTTCAGATACTTCATCTGATTGTGCTAATGGACTGTTGCAATTGCAGGCAGTTATTAGGAGATAAAGCATCAGAAGATTTATGAAAATGACAGAATATATTTTCTGAAGGGAAAAAAAATAAAAAAGCTAAGAGGCTTTTGCCTGGAAAATGACCCCTCATTTGTCACTAAGACTTCCTACTCTGCTGTAGTATTGTGATACTAATAGGGAAATAATTGCTTTTCTAATGATGGTAATATATTCAGATTCATCCCCATTACTCTTTCCAAGAATTGTAGAATATGTACAGTAATATGGTCTATTTGATTGGACATGTTAGATGCTGGGCTGTTTCTTTCACAGCGAATAAAATCTCTGTGTTTGAATTTACAAACTCAGGCAAAGCATGTTAAAATTCTTAAAGTAAGAGCAGTTTATCTGGGATGCACAGCACTGTATAATGTTTAAACTCAGCGGGGTTCTGAGCATCGGTGTGATTTGTGCAGCGGGGCAGCTGGCAGGAAACTCCTCAGTGGAGATGTACAGGCAGGTGCTGCTGTCAGGCTGCCGCTGTGTGGAGCTGGACTGCTGGAAAGGACGCACAGCCGAAGAGGAGCCCATTATCACCCACGGCTTCACCATGACCACCGAGATCTCCTTTAAGGTAAATTAACACCAGCAGTGAGGATGGGAACACTAACCAGATGGTCAGAAATCTGTGAGATCGCCGATGAGTGTGATATGAGGAAGGTGCCTGCAGGTGTGCTGGGATTTTGGGACATGAAGGTACAGGAACAGATAGCGGGATAGGGGAGCATGAGAACAGGTGAACAGTGGCATTGATTGGACTGAGAGATATTGAATCCAATAGAGGATCTGTAAATGAACAAAGGTCTGACAAGCAAGAAGAAACATTATCTGTGTATACAATTGTGTGCAAAACTTTGCATACCCTTAAAGTAATTTGTTTTTCACCAACAAGACCTTTGGTGTTTTAAGTGACAAAAATAAAGTATATCAGTAGTGAAGAATCCAAATGATATCAGTTCAGAGCTCTGCATCTCCCTTTCTGAATGTGATTTAAAAATTCTCTAATAAAAAAAGCTTGTTTATGTTGTCATGTGCTTAGGATTGCAGTCTCATTGTAGGATAATCTTATATTTATTTATTAAAAAAAAAATATATATGTGTCTTTTTATTTTTAGATATTGTAAATGAAAACTCAGGTGCCTTTTTCCATTCAAAAAATTGGTCATGCAAAGATTGTCCAATTTCATTTATTCGACAAATTGATAAGACGTTAATGAACACCTTTTTCACGTCACTCTTTGGAAAATCTCATGTTGCTTGTAATTTTGACCAGTGTATATGCATGTGAGAGCAGGTTTCCATGCAAATCTAATGGTAGCAACTTTACTGTCTTCTTCTTCATTCCCACTTCTATGTGAAGTTGATGTAGACAGACAAGAAGAAGGTTCTTGGTTCAAACCTGGCTGTCAAGCCGCTGCTTGTTTGGGTCTCCTCCAGATGCCGCGGGTTGACAGGTAGGTTTGAACCAAGAACCTTCTTGATGTGAGGCGACAGTGCTAACCACCGCATCACCAAACCTCCCACTGTAGCAACAGCTTTACTATAACAACAAGAAATTTTTAGAGCGAAAAAAAGAAGCATTTTAGCATATGGGCCAATATTTCAACCACAGTTCATGTGTTTATTAAGTTTATTATTATTTTTTTAACAAGACCTTAAAGATGCCAGTCGCAGCATGGCACAAATGAATTTGGTGAGGATAAGTAAGTTTCTTGCATTGCATCGTCGTGTTTATAAAGGTCAGTCCAATGCCCATTACAACCCCTATTCAACCAGATTTTAATGGAAATTTTGTCAAATTTGTGTGACACCCGCTTTGTCACTCAGGATGTGACGTATCACAGTCACAAATGTGCAGAATATATGCAAGAATTCTGATTTCTTCACCAGCTAGAGACAAACAATTACAGTCATACTGAGTACAAGATAAGACAAGGAGAAGAAAAGACCAAGCAACAAAGAGGCAAAGATAAGAGTGCTGGGAGAGATGGGAAATATTGTTTAAGCACAGTCAGACCCGGCAAAAGCAATAGATTCGGAAAAAAAGAAAAATCTTGAAGATAATTTGCACTCTCTTATTAGGTCATCATAGCTAATCTCCCACTTCTGATGAAATGGCTAAAGCGCCACAGATTGACTTGTAATAAGATTGCATTTCCATCTGGAGTGGCATTAGAAATATCTCATTATCAGCATTCATCACTGCAGCATGAGGTCCGTGATTGATCCTGAAAGTGTTTTGTGGCTTGATGATGATTGTGCAATGCCACATGTCTTTTTCAGGAAGTGATTGAGGCCATTGCTGAGAGTGCTTTCAAGACATCTCCTTTTCCTGTCATCCTTTCATTTGAGAACCATGTGGACTCGTAAGTGAAAGCAGCACTCCCACCACTCAGACTACCCAATTCTCAGTTTCTCAGACCATGCTGTTCCTCCAAAACCATTCGATGAGGCAGAAGTAAGCTGCTAGTAATTGTTTCAACCATGCCACTTACACTTTCCCAGATCAGTGTTACTTAGAGACAATGTGGAAGATGTTTCAGTTATTATAGTAGACAGGTACATTGCTCATAGGGTGCAATTTAGTAGATGTGTAAATAAGTTATGCCTCGACAAGGACAAGAAAATGAATAGTCTTTTGCCAGACAGTGCGGAGTTAATATAAATGTATGTGAGGTCATTGCTGTGGCGCTGATTGTCTCTCTGTTTGTCTTGTCTTTGCAGCCCCAAGCAGCAAGCTAAGATGGCGGAGTACTGCAGATCAATATTTGGAGACGCTCTGCTTACAGAGCCACTGGAGAAATATGCAGTGAGTTCACAGACATAATCTAGTAACTTCAGTTTAACTTCAGGAAATGTATTTATTCTAGAATTTGCCTAGACGCACTTACACAAAACCTTCTAATCCATTACCAAATTGATCACTTAAATTGCATACAGGCACTATACTGCAAACTCTTACATAAAGACTGCATTAATATTCTATCACTGTGCCATTCTGTCACTTCACACCATGCATCTGAATGCATAAATGAGGGTTAAAATGGCAATAGAAGGGTTAGAAAATCCTACAGTTTACTTTAGCTCTGTTTTCATCTCCAATCCTATGCTCCCTAGAATCAGTGTACTCCATCAACCACACGTTTATCAAATTGCAGATGGCTGTCACATGGAACAGATTAAATGGAAATATGCCAATGGCTGATCTAAATGCTTGTGCTCTGCAAACCTTTATCTGTAACCCCACCCCCCCACCACCACCACTAGTTGTCATAGTAACCGCTCAAAAGCTTGCTTTGTGCTCCTGTAGAGGAACTCTGAGCCCCCATCACTTGTCCTTACATAACTGCTTTCCTCCTTTCATCCCCACTCTTTCACTCATTAGGGAAGGTTGTGAAAGACTTGCGGTTATACACTCATTGTACTGGTAGATTTATTGCGGTAGGAAAGGCCTGTGTCTTGGCGGCACTGTCACTGTGGCCTTTGTGTAGGAGACCATGTGAAGTTAGCTTTGTCTGTTTGAGCCAGGCCAACTGTCCAACTGTGAAAGGCTTATTGGGCTTTAGATCTAAGTTATCTCCATTTTCCCAAGAGCAAGATGAGAATGCACAAAAAGCATTTCGTGAAATAGAACCAAGACGGAAGGAGGCACAGACTTTTCGCACCTGATTATTCCTCAAGAAGTCATCATGGAAAGATCTGGGATTAGGATAAGGTTAAGTCTTTTCAGGCACTTGTTTCACCCCTGACACTGTCTCTCTCTCTCTCTCTCTCTCTCTCTCTCTCTCTCTCTCTCTCTCTCTCTTCCAATAAGGTGTCCAGCAAGCACATGGAACATTTTTATAAAAAACATGCCCTAACTTACCTGTACAGTGCCCTGTGACATGGATTCTATACTATAGTTTATTTTCCAGCATGTTTTAGACCAATGATCAAGATCAAGAATAGCAGCTGAAAGTCTGCAGAACCATTTCAAATGATAAGAATAGATTATTTTGATGATCTAAATATTTATAATGGTTTTTTTTTTAAAAAGGAGGAACCGAGTGTGTGAAAGGTAACAGAATCTTCTTAGTTTTCCTTTCCACGTCTAGAACTTAACTAAATCTGTTAATATATAATGTGAGTGAAACAACAAATATATTAATTACAAAAAAAAAACCAGCCACAATTATTGGCACCCTTGGAAATTATTGTGAAAACAATGCAACTGAAGCATGTTTCTCATTTAGGTTGTACTGTATGTTTTTGGTTTTTGAGTTGATTGGAGTGTGGAGGAACGTTCAAGCTGTAAGCTGACCTGCCCTGTTTTCTCCAACCTTCAGAAATGTTATCGGAGAAAAGTCAGCACTCTTTTATTAGCAACGGAGATTATGCAAAGTATTAAATGCAGGTGTGCCAATAATTGTGGCACGTTTTGTTGAAAATAATTATTTATTGATGAGAGATTTGTTGTTCGCTGAATTAATTCATTGCAATTAAAGCTTGGCTTTTTCTCAGTATTTCAGTATGAGATGAAGCTACTTCACCAAAAGGTGGAATTTTTTTCTAACCCTTTTTTCTAATCTTTACAAGGTGCTCCTATAATGTATATGTGGAGGCCACTGTATAACCATGTTAACGATTGGTTAGTTGATATCAGTAATATTCAGTAAGTACTGGCATACCTCATGTTTCCAGCTGGAAGCAGGAAGCCCTCTTCCCAGTCCCATGGACCTCTTGGGGAAAATTCTCATCAAGAACAAGAAGAATTCCCACAAGGATGATGGCAGCACAAAGAAGAAGCTCTGTGAGCAGACCTCAAATACCTACAGCGATACATCCAGCGTGTGTGAGCCATCCTCTCCAAGCGCAGGTACTTGTCCTCCAGCGTGCCTTTAACGTTTACCTTTGCTAAGTAAATCACTCTGACTGGTCACATGACACAACGGCATCTTTATGACCAGAATTTTTCGCTCTTGTTCAAAACTACAGTCGTTCTGTAGGACAGGACCGAAATCGTATTTTTAGTAATCTGTGTGTATGTTATAAAAAAAGGCAATTCAAACAAATGTAAGTAACACCCAGGCGGTTTGTTCTACACACTTGCCTTCCTACTAGTTAGGTTATCTCTATTTCAGATTCTGATGTAGAGCAAGTCTGTAATTACATTTCGACAAGGATGCATTTGGCTGCCGTTTGTGCTGCTGATCCTCAGGGGGTGCATGAAAGCAAGCAGCCTGGTCAATATTTTCACTGTTAGCTTTCAACCCCAATCACAGAGAGCTCCATGAGCAGCACTATTGAAACAAATCATCTGCTATCCTGAACTGATATTGCCCTCTACTGGACACACAGCTCCAACACATGACCAAGAAGCATCCACTCTGGAGTACTTGATAGACTCCACATCCATGTCTATCAAGTACTCCAGAACGCACTAATTAACATCTCCAGTGACTTTATTTAAATGATGATGAGTCTGTCCAAAAAAAATTTAAACGAAAATAGAAAGGTAAGGCATGCTGTTAGAAATGCACAAGTGAGGTTTGTGAAGTTAAGTGGCAAATAATTCTCTTTATCTCGTTAAATTTTGCTCATCAGTAGCTTTCATTCTGTAGAATTTTGTCCCCGTTTTACTGTTTCTCTCTTTTTGTATTTTTATGCTTCGATTTCCTCCCATGTATTTGTTCCTGTTTTGCTGTCACATTATGTTTTTTAAATTTGTTTACCATATTTGTTTATCCTTTTGTTTGTTTGTTTGTTTGTTTATTCTTAATTAATCCCTTTATCAGCAGTGGAATTAACAGTCCTAAATCCCTTATATACTGCTAAAAAAAAAAAAAGAAAAAAATTAAGAATGAATTGTCCCCTGAAGCGAAGTGGTTAAACAAAAGGCAGTTAATAAAACCACTGTAATGTGCATGTGCAGATGGTTGCATAAGTTGTGTCCCGAAACAACGAGGACAAAGATGGTAACATTTTGGAACAGACTTTTCAGACATTGTTTTAAAGCCTTCACTTTGCCCAAGGCTTACTTACTTTGTTGAAATTTTTCCCCCTTATTTCACCGTTAATTTTATGTAACATCATAAAACTTATATGAGATTAAAAAAAATAATAATAAAGTTTTCGAAATCTGTACTAAATGCACATTATTAGTATGCTAACGGAAAGCTTTTGCCTTTGCATTGGGAATGAATGAACGTGGACTTCTTCACAGGCTCCGCAAATCACGATATGCCAGACTCCAGTCAGCCAAGCTCAGAGACGGGCAGTGACAGCAGGCTACAGAGGAGAAAGTATATTGGTGAGCTACCAACATCCATGAAAATAGCTTGTTTATTTATTTTACATTAGGAAGAGTACTCTGGAAGTGTGCAATATGAAGCGTCACATCTTTTGTGTTCATGATAAAACATAGCACTTTACTTGAAGGGTGCATATAATTAGTCCTTCTTTCATTGAGGACATGAATAATAGAAGATTCCTTAATTATTATTATGAGTTGACTGTGTAATATTGCTGTGCATAAAGACTTTTTTTTTAGATCCGTTCTTTAATTAAATGCATGTTTAAATGCAATCTTAAATTTTGGGAAACGTATTTACTAATACAGGAGAATTAAATTTTATACTGAAGTGGTTGTGGTGGTGCCATTTCACATGTAATGTAGAGCATATACAGCTTTATAACAATTAATGAAAAAACAGTCTAAACCTATATGACTACTATGAATTATTTCAGAGCCCCATGTCTCAACTGAATAGGTGGAAATGAATTATTTTAAGCAACGTATAGTTTAGATTTCTTCTCTTTATTCATGCTGCATAAAACATTTAATGTGGCCTCTCATATATTGAAATAAGTCCTTTATTAACCATCTAGAAACTGTTTCTTTATCCTTTCCTAAAGGCTTATGAATGCGTTATGAAGACCTGATGTTAGTACCATATAAATCGAGCTCGGTTTAATACATTTACTAATACATTTGTTAAAAACGTGTCTGTAGCTTGTGCATTGCATTATGATATCCATGGCATTCAGATCACAGTTAAACACTAACACTGTTGATTGCTGTCCTGTTTCTTCAGGTGAGGTTGATGCAGAAAGCGAGGATGAGGACGATGAAGACGATGACTGTAAAAAGTCCATGGATGAGGTAGACTCCGCTGTCTGTGCGCATACAGGGCTTATTATACGATCTTAATATGTTAAGATACAGTATGTAATATCATAGACTATCACTGTTCTCATAGTTTCTGCTAGTGCCAGCCTGGGATTTGGCATAAAAACTTTGCCCTACTACTACACACCACTCTAAAGCAAAGATGTCATTAATACCCTCTACTGTTAATCCCACATATCTGCCAGTTCGCTTACACCGAACAGGGCGATCACTTCACACGCGCTCAGCTGTCTCCCGTAAACATGGACTAGCTGCATTCATTACAACTAAAGCAAGCATCTGCTTGCCTTCACTTTCCAAGACTGATCAGTATTAGACAGTAAGGGAGAGGAGTGTGGGTGCACTGCTTACTATGCATCTTGTTCAGGGAACAGCAGGCAGTGAAGCATTTGCCACCGAGGAGATGTCCAACTTAGTCAACTATGTCCAGCCAGTCAAGTTCATCTCATTTGAAGCATCTAAAAGTAAGTTTGTTGATCTTAATAAAATAATAATGAAATACATGCAGTATTGTTGCACTACAGTAAGTGCTTAGGTTAAGCAGGCACGCCACATGCTTCATGCGGTAAGTACAATATGTTATAAGCCTAATCTTACAGACACACTATTTGCCATCTTATTTTTCAGAGTCAAATAAAAGTTATCACATGTCATCGTTTGTGGAGACAAAGGCACTAGAGCAGCTGACAAAGTCTCCAGTGGAATTTGTCGAGTATCCTTTTTGCAGTCTAATTACGGTGAAACTTTTAACCGAAATACTTTTTTCTGAATGAGAGCGTCGTGTTTTCGCTTCACAGTGCCACCATCCGTGATGGAATAAAGCATCAAATAAAACAAAAGAGAATGTACAGCCGCAGGAAAGTAATCAATGATTGCTGAAGTGCTGCGATGCTGCTTGATGCAAAGTACCTGCCTTTAGGTGAAAATGTTTTCCAATAACTCCCAGTGATTTTGTAATCCTCTTATACCACAGCAATTCACCAATGAATGTACGTTTTGATTTATATAGGGTAGTTTTTATCTGTTTATTGTTACGTTATGTGTTATGGAAAGTCCATCATAGTGCCTGTAAACAGTCATCCCCTCACTAGCCTCTCTTTCTTTCCCACACTGTACTGAAATTATTAATTTTCAGTATTAATAATAATAATTAATTGCAGCTTGGTTAGGTACTGCTAAATTCTTTCCTTGGTTTTTAAAACTTACATGAACAGCATTGCATCCGACAGTTACAGGGCACTGTGACTGGGGTGAACTGCATATTTCATGAAAATTCCTGCGAATGAGTTGTTACTAGAGAAACAGTAAAGTATTATAATGAGTGCATCGATATAAATCTGTGACGTTGCCAGAGCCAACCAGCACCTTCTGATCAGTCGATCTTGAATTCAAACTAATACAATTTATGGACCAAACTGAATATTTTACAGCAGTACAAATCCTGTCCTCCTGTATGGTTCTGAATGCTGTTGAATAGTGCAAAGCGGCATACAGATGTTAGAGGCATTCCATAACATGTGCCTAAGGAAAATGCATGGAACATTTCAGTCAAACAGTATATCAACCGACATCAAACGTTTCAGATGGCCACGACATGTGATGAGAATGCCTCAAGGCTGCATCACCAACACAGCAGTATGTTGGACACCAACAGGAGAAAAGGATACAAGGGAGACCCTGGACCACCATCAAGAGTTAACAGTAACTTCAGAGGCACAAGACCTTGGGTGCACTTGTGGATAAGTGCCTTCATGGCTAAGGACAGAGGCAGGTAGCAAAAGTCGGTTGTGGCTTTATGGCCCACCAGGGCAAAAGAGGATAAAAAAAAAAAATTCTGACCAATCAGATTTGAGACTTACTTCCTGGTGTCCCTTAACTGAGTCTACACAGATATAACAAACTCCAGCTTAGCCGAATCTACCCCAAAGGCACCAGGGTGGACTCCTCCAACTACATGCCCCAGGTGTTCTGGAACGCTGGATGTCAGCTTGTGGCACTGAACTTCCAGACGATAGGTACGTTGGCTGTAAAAGCAAAAGTAAGCAGATTGCAGTCAGTGAATGGGTAAGGTTACAGTAACAGAAAGCTCCTAATTAAACTTCTGTTAGAGTCAGCCTGAAGCAGAATAAATGGTAATGTTATGATTATGAGTATGGTTATGACACAAATGATTCATCTTCAATTTATATGCGTTTTCCTCCCACATGACCCAAAAATCACGTTTAAATGACAGAAAGAAACTAAAATTTTTTGTTAGACTTTAGTGATTATACCTAATCTTCAAATACTGCGATACTGTATCACTGTTAGTACATGCAGAGTAGCATATGCAAATAGCATTAGAAGGTTTTTGTATTTGTTTATTTATTTGTTTATTTGTATAATTTGTGTAATTTGTGTGCATTTGCTCAGATATTCTGTCAACCATTCCACATTGTCAGTCCCTCGGTCCCTCAGCCAGGCTATTTCCCCTCAATCCTGGGCTAAACTTTTCTGATCTAATTCCAGATATGAACAAAATCTGTGAGAATATTTGAGAAGTCCAGTTGGAAATCT
>JAOVYU010000040.1:610126-622214 GCA_025674565.1 Synodontis membranacea | reverse complement strand
GGACTGACAAAAATAAATAAATAAATAAATTCTGTACACCCTGTAGGGCACTAACTTCTTTTTAGTAGACACTTATTTGCATTGGCACTTAAGCATGGTTATATTAGTATGGAACTGTTCTTGACTACGAAGCACCTTATACGTCGCTCTGGATAAGAGCGTCTGCTAAATGTCTTAAATGTAAATGTAATTATACAAATCAACTGAAAACTAAGAGGTAATGCAAAAGCCATTCAGTACAAAGAGTAAATTTATATTAATATTGTAATGATGTTTATCTTTAGACCTTTGTGGAGGAATAGTGACATGTGGCACTTTGGAGTGGAGACGGATTCTTAATGAACCACTGAGGTTCCAAGACACTGAAGCACTGCGATCTTGCACTGCGAGCATGTTCTGACCTCAGAGAAGGACATGCCAGGACATGTTATGTCGCATCTAGCACAAATAAGCCAAGTGGCTTCCTGTTCAATAAATACCATACGAACACCAAACGTTCAAATCATAATGGCATTGTACCTTGCAGAACCTACATAACCTACTGTAGTGCCTGTTCAATATATACAACATCATATCACTTTTAGGACTTTAGTTTTTACACCCAATTATAAAATTGATATAACTGATATATTGATTCCATGAAAGATGTGCAGTGCATCTTCAGTAGAGATACATACTGTAGCAACCAATAGAGACGTTAGAAAATATTATTTTGGAGAAAATAAATTAATGCTATAAAGTAAATGAAACTTGGTACACAGCAGAGTTCAAGACTCTGAGAGCACTAGAGGAAATACTTCCGTTTTCTGTTCTTTTTGATTTAACACGAAGGTTTTAATTACAAATGATATTATTAGCAACAGGTTGAATCAAGAGTAGAACCTTAGAAGTAGTCACATGAATTTCAGAGTATTCTTAGTATTTTGTACAGCCCCTGTTTGCTTTAATGGCAGTGTGTACTTGAGCTGACACAGACTACACAAGTCGATGTAAAACTTGATGATCCATGTTAGATCAAATTCATCGGCGCGTCATCTGAACATGTGCTTCAATGCGAGGGATAAGACAAATAAGAAAATAAGATGGGGAAATCTGGCATTTTGTAGAAAGGAGCTGACAAAAAATGTGTTGCATTTAATTAAATTGCTTTTTTTTCAGATTTATGCAACTTTCTGTTTTCTTTCAGTTTTAAATATAAAAACCACTGTGTGTCAGTATGTGTAAGAAGGCTTACGCCAAACCCTTTACTTTAATGATGGTCAAGAAGGTGTGACTCAGTATCTTAAAATCACAGAATTGTCAGATAACCTTATAATTCAAGATCCTGAAATAATGCCAGTACATAACTATAACATGTACTGATTATATACATACGTCTAAATACATGTATGGAGTGTTACACAGATGAGATTTCCTGGAGAATGGGAAAAAAAAAGAATGGCTTTTTATAGCTTGACAGTAGCAAGGAAGACAGATGGAGTGTTCTGTCTCTGCGCAGATATGAACATACAAAGAACAGCTTGTGACCCTTTGCGGTTGGTTGTTCATCCAGTAACAGAAAGAAAAAGATTGGCACACACTACATATGATTTTCATAGGCCTCCCAGACTTCCTGGCAAGCAGCTGAAGTCCTCTGTACTGCCTCGGCCAAGCTTTCTTCTCAGTAGTGCTCACCAGGCGTGTTTCATGTGAGCTGGTTAGCATTAATAATGCACACAGCCTGCCTTCCTCCTCACACTGGGGGAACCGTTGTCATTCGATAGATACCAGCGGAACCTAACCCCTGCGCCAACCATGATTGGCATTCCCACAGAGAGAAGGAGGCTCTGGAAATACTTTGCTTTCATTCCATTGCTTGTGAGGATGGCACTTGATCCCTTCCTTTTGTAGAGAGGATTGTCTGCCGGGGCTCAAGGCACGGGGAACTGACACAAGGATTCAGAATGAGATGCATTCATCTGTAGCTTTTTTTTTTTTCCTGTTTCTATCATATACTCTTAAGTTGTGGTCTAGTGTTATTTTGGATGTCCTAAATTTGTGCCATTCCAACATACAGTACTTGGATTTGTATGAGCATCTCTGTCTGCCGTGCTGGGACTGGCAAAAGATAAGAAGTGAGAGAAAGCGAAACGGCCTGAAGGCTGTTCATTAGAAGCAAATAATAAACAATTTGAATACATATCATCACATCTATCCAGAGTGCTTACAGATGCAGCTTATTTGCATAGCAATAGCTGTTAATGTGGTTGGACTTGAGATTTCGTTGCCAGAGCTTAATGACTGCCTTGAAACTTTGAAGTGCATCATTTAGGAACGATGGGAAAATAGCATAATTGTTTTTTTGATGTTTAAGTTCAGAAATGTTTGAGAATCATGTGACTACACTAGATGGCTAAAAGTATGTGGACATCCTACATTCAAAGTGTGCTTTTAGAACATACAGATTTAGTGCTGTTAAAATAACCTCCACTCTTCAGGGAAGGCTTTCTATTAAAATTGGAACGTGGATGTGAGGATTAGCCCATTCAGCTACAAGAGCATTAGTGAGTTCAGGGACTGATGTCAGGTGAGGAGGCCTGGGGCACAGTTGACTTTCCTGTTCATCCAAATGTTGTTCAGCAGGGTTGAGTTGTTCCACACCACCCTATCACACCATGTCTTTATTGACTTATTTTTTGCAGAGGGTCATTGTCATGGTGGAACATGTTTATACCCCTTAGTTCCAGTGAAGGGAACTTCTAGTGCTAGGGTATACAAAATATTCTAGGCAATTGTGTGCTTCCACCTTTGTGGCGATAATTTGGGAAGGCCCACATATGGACGTGATGATCAGGTGTCCACATACTTTTGGCAGTATAGTGTATATAGCCATATGATGCTGACCTGGTGTGGCATCTTTATAGTTCTTATAGACCACTAGTAATCCACATAATAATAAGATCAACAAGAGAGCTTTTGTTTTAATTTAAGGCCTTCAGTTAGTTGAAGATGAAGTTCTCTTCCTGTACAGAGTCACTACATACAGAATGACCTAATGGCTTTGTTGACCCTATGCAGGGCAATAAAACAATGGCATTTGAGATTCAGCCACAGAAAAGTTATTAAAATGTTTTAGCACTGTTTGGACTGGTAATGATGTAATATCATCCATCCATCCATTATCTATACCGCTTAACTGTCAGGGTCGTAGGGAAGATGGATCATTCCCAGCTGACTTCAGGCCAGAGGCAGGGTACACCCTGGACAGGTCGTTAATCTATCACAACAGGCTTTGATGTAATATGATCTTCTTTTTGAAAACTGATTCAAAATATAAAGTGAAAAAGTATTTTAGAAATGACATGCAGCTTAACCGGTGCAATTAGGAGTTGTGTATTCGGGTACACTTAGGGCATTCAACTAGTAGTCTGTTTGCTGTGTGTGAATTTAAGTGTGAGGAAATTAATGCTTTTGGTTTGCCTGCTATTTGGTTGAACTTTGAAAATAATTAAACTAACCATTCCATCATCATCTATAGCACTTGTACAATAAGGGTTGCGGGACTCTGGAGCCAATCCCTGTTGACTTTGGGCAAGTTTTATAACCATGAAATCCTTATTAGTTGGTCAGAAAGATAGTGACATAAAATGTAAACAGTTCTTTGACTACAGAAATCAAGGAAATCAACTGAACATAGTGGACATAGTGGTGCCAGTACTGTTCTTCTTTCTGCCGCTCCTGTTTTTTGTCGTAACAGTGGATCATCAATCGTCCGCACGTCCGAGCTGGCACGGGTTTGCCAGTACCGAATAAATGATTAAATAATATCCATAACTAGTTAACAAACTAGTGTACGGTGTCAAGCACTTTTTTTCGGTTTCGTCCTGATGTGCAAAATATTGCAAAATGCATTATATTGCTGCACCATTCCAGCATGTTCTTTGGCTCGGTCTTTGACTCATTCCTCAGTTACCAGTTCGCATCTAACGAAAAAAGCAGTGAATTCATTTGCGGTTCAGTGTAGTGTGGAAATGCCTTTTTTTTCACTCACTGGTAGCTTAGAATTAGGACAGATGTTGAAGAAGGTCATCTTCCTCGCAAAGTATTTTAGGCGATCTGAAGAATTGGATCTGAGGCTGGTTAGTTGACAGATGACAAGTCTTTTGAGGGAAGACACATTTAACATCTCCCGCTCAAGAGGGAGTGGAAACTAGACTGTGTCACGCTTTCATCACTCGAGATCACTTTAGGTGAGCCAGTTAATTTGGTTCACCCTGTCCAGAACACAACACCCTGCAGACTGCTGCCTCAGCGCTGGGCTTTTTACTCATAGGCCGCTATTTAACAGCTGCCGTTTCAGGTTAGAACTTTTCATTCATTCATGTGACCGTGAAATGTTCATTACACTGTAGGAATACAATAAGAGCGTGCAAACATATCAATCCTAGAAAGCTGTCAAAATCGAAATGCTTTGGCTTGAGGCTTTATTCAAGAAAGTAAAGCCAAGCCCCACTTTGAGCGTTCTGTAAATATGAAGCAGGTGGCTGGTCTGCTTCGTGTTTACACAGTGACTACATGGATACGTAGGCTAGCGACCAACTTACCGCATATTCAGATTGATTCATTTTTTGAGCTATTCCTTAAAGCACCCTGTCTCATGAGGGTGAAGGATTCTAATTCTGGTCATTATTCAGTTCCAGAAGTTAAATATAAACAGGGGTATTTGTGGGTCTTGTGACTCATAAATGCCCAACACAGGTATGCCTTCAGGTGAGATCAGTTTACTCTTGTGAAATCCTGTTTGCATTATTGATGATTTTGAAAACTGTTTGCAACCTCACCAACACTGACTTAGCCTACTGTGAATGGCAGTCATTTAAGTATAGTAAATAGAAGAAACTGTTCAAGCTGTTTTGGAAAAATAGGGAATCAAGTCTAAAACTGTTTTGGAAATAAAAAAAAAAGACAGTTAAGTATCGAAGGAGTCACGGTGTGACGCACAGCTTGTACCACGTCTGCCTTTATAACATAGATCATAACTTCTCCTGCACACGTCTCCAACATGGCTGTGAACCTTTCACCTTCCCCTTGAGTTTTAAGTGCCTCTGCTGTCACACAACCACCACAGGCGATAAAGAGGTGGCATGCATGCACACACACACACACACAGACACACACACGCACATAAAACCTGCCATGGACAGCCAAGCCTGCAGGTGACTCAGCTTACCGTCAAACACAGTTGGGCATCCTGGCAGTCAGCGCCTTCTCTCTGTTCCCTCTCCTCACACAGACACAGCTCATGCATGCGTGCGCACACACACACACACACACACACACACACACAAACACATACACATATACATATGCTAAGGAGTGGGTATAAGCAGTTAGGTGGCGTTTTTAATCCGAGCGTCTTTGTCCCCGGGCCAGCAGGGGGACAGCAGATGTCCCTCACCTAAGTAGGTCACGCAGTGTGCGGGACGTCCATCTACAGCCATCTGGATGCTCCCTGTCACTGTCAGCTGTGTGAAAATATGATTTCCTACAAGGCACCTTGAGCGATAAAAGGACCTGTGAGGATGCGAGACCACGCGTACATGTTACAATGCTTTCATAAGGCATTATACATACTATTTTAATCATTTCTAAAAAAAAAAAAAAAAAAAAAAAGCATAGCATTTTATAGCAATGTGCACTGTATAATACATTATGTAAGGAATAAAACACAACAGGCCAGGCACTTATAGAAATAATAATCCACATAGGGATGGTGTGATACAGCTCAGCATGAAGCGGTATGATAACACCCTGAAGTGAACAACAAAATGCAATTTGTAATAATTTATTAAATAGCTACACGTCGCACTTTTTGAACGCTTGTAGTTACAGCTGTGTAATTGAATGGCCACAAGGCATGGTAGTTCCTGTAATATTACAGCAGCAGTCCAATCTCTTTTTACTTTACGTTAATGCAATAAAAATGTAGCTTGTCAGGTTACTGAGAACCTGAGGAACGTAAGACTCGCCTGTAAGGGGAAACTGACCGTTACTGTTACTGTTAACATACTGTAAGTAAGGTTTAAGTAGTTTTCATAACACATCAGTTGTACTCAGTTGTAGCCCATCAGATACCATCCAATGTCCATTCTTTGTGGTTCTGTTTATTATTGAGCGCTTGAACTATATTAATATCTATATAATAACAGCAGTGAGCAGTGAACTATTAATAACTGTGTAGCTTGATAGAATTGTCATAAATAATAAACCCTGGTCAGGGTTAATAAAAGTTTTGGTTCAGAACACTACTTGGAACACAAAAATTCATAATTATAATGATGTATGTGATGCCCAAATGAATGTATGTTCTGAATGTGTCTATTCGTAATTATAGATATGGCCTTTATTGAAAGAGTTGCCGATATTTTTTACAGACCCGGTGCATATTATGACTTACAGTATGTGAGATATGTGTATGAACTCATATAAAGACTTTAGAAAGATTAAGGCTTTTATAATATGCTTTTTTTTTAGTCGAGTTTTCAAAGCTAATTAAGCACAGTAGAAGCTACGCTTTTGTCTCAAATATCAACAGACGCATTCCTTAAACATTTGCTGATGCTGATGTCTTTCAAAAAAGCTAAAGAACTGTGAGTGCGCTTCACAGTCATTGCCTCTGACACAATTCGTCTTTGGTGCTTTTCTTTAATTACAATGCTCCCAGTAGACTGAGCAGGGTAGTTAACTAGTTGAATAAGCATTAACGCAATTATTGGGTCAGGATGAATACAATTTCGTCATGTTTAATCATTAGGGGAGTCTATGCCTGGGAGAAAAAAAAAACATATTCTGCAGAAGTGAATTTGGAGAGCTGGCACAGGACGGAGAGATGTGGTGACACAGCTATCATTTTCACTCAGTTCGGTTTGATTTCTGGTGTGCTCTCGTGCTCCTCAGCTGCACTGTCGGATATTCCCAGAACCCGGGCTTCTTTTCACGCTGTGTGACTATTAAACTGTTAAATCATCCAAACGATGCTGTTAGACACCATTTATAAACCTTTTAACATTTTCACTTCATACTGTGGTTAGCTCTCTGGGGATGGTTAAAAACCACTCGGGGTGAGTTAATCTGAGTTAAAGATGGTTAAGGTGTAGATATCACACCGTATGCATGAAGTTCTATAAAAGCGATTTTAATCATGTGCAGGAAATCATTAGCATGTACTGTAATAGGCTCAAATCCTGTTCTGGTTATTTCCACAGCTTCAAAACGAGCTGGACCAGGAGTACCAGGACAAGTTCCGACGACTCCCAGTAGAGATCCAAGAGTTTGTTCAGGAAAGCGCTAAAGGCAAGCTAAGCAATGAATGGGAACCGAGCTGCCTTAGCACCTCATCCACCGCCGAGAACCTGAACCACAAAGCGGGTCAGTCAGAGGAGGAAGCAGACGAGGACTCTGAAGAGAAGGTGTTCGACACGCCTCTCTGAATTACACGTTGGGTTTCACATCAGCAAATGTAAAGATTTTGTACCATCGGTGTTCCTGGTGTTGGCTCTTACCTGTGTCTGATCATTTGCACCAATCTGTAGGATTTCGTGACTTTAGTAAGTCTTGCCATTCACTCTTTATGCAGCTAGAGCTTGATAATACTAAGGTAAGACGTCTTTGACAACATACTTGAACAACAGCGACAATACTCCTGGTTCCTTCGTGACATCTGTTACTGTAAACTGACAAATTTGATTATGCTGCTGTTGGGTTTAGTTAAGCACTAGGGATTATGTCTGTATTTTCATTAGTACTGAACCCCATCCTGGGCAATTATTTCCAAAGCAAACTACGAAAATCATTTCAGAGTAAGGCTGTATAAATAGCTTTGAACTGCAGAGGCTATGAGATCTCTGTCCCGTAGTATTTGTCAGTACCACCGCACTACAATATCTCCCACTGTTTATTTTAAATTAGCACGGATTACCCCGAGCATATTTTACAAAAAAAAAAAAAAAAAAATTACATTTTTTTTCCTTTTACCCTTTTATACACTACCTATAAATAGAACCATGAAAACTACATGTTAATGTAACCTGAGGAATGTGGGGTCAGTTGCATGTTTTTGTACACTTTGTAAATGTTCCTTATGGTAGCTCAGAGATTGACAAAAATAATGCATACTCTTAAATGTAAATATTTGCTCAAGAACAGAAAGACGGTTATATTCATGTGACCGCAATTGTAGACGTGTAAGAAGAATATTTGTCTGCACCTTTGAGATAGAGTGCACTGTAAAGGTTTATGTTTTGTTTAAGTTCATAATTCCTACAAGAGCAACGTACAGTAGATACGCTTTAGATATGATGCTCTCATGTCACTGTCCATTAGTCCTCTGTTGTACTTTAATGACATGTCAAGGTCATTGGTTTAGCTGTCAGTGTGTGACCAACTGAGTTTAATAACTTTAATATACATAAAGAAAAGGTCTAGGGGGAAAAAAAGGAAATGTTCAGAATGCACAAAGATCATAGTTCAAAGATCTTAACTTACAGTGCTTTGAGAAACTCAATGTACTCAACAATGTACTCAGATAAGTGCCCCTTTTGTAGTAAAATGTTTGTGCCAAAAAAAAGAAAAAAAAAAAAAATCACTATATTACTGTGTGTCAATAGATGATCTTTTGATTGTATTTTACTGATGTCTTGCTGGCCATTTGTTAAATGTTACTTGGTACTGAATGTTATTATTACTGAAATTGTAATCTGGTCTGTAATCACTGTTTTAATATAATACCAATTATCGCAAAACACAGACATGCTGTGAAAGTCAAATTGCGTGCCCTTGATTATCTTCGGGTCATTTTGAAAAAGGGAGAAATACTCCATGATAACCACAGAACAATCTCTTTTATAATACACAATGCAAAACCTCAGTATACGGAGATCACCGATTACTTAAATGCTATTTTTGCTTCGAAACACAAATAAATTGGTAATGAAAACTTACTCAGAAAAGGGTTTATATCTAAACATCTGTATAGGATTTAGATTGGTATAATTTGTAAGGCATGTTGATCTGTGAAACCCCAAATAACTTGCAGTAGAACCAACATGGACAGTATGCCATATTTAAACTGAAAGCATTATTATTATTATTATTATTATTATTATTATTATTATTATTATTTGACAACAATGATTTATGATGTCCGATTTCTTGAGAAATGTGCACATATTCAACAAGGTTAATCTGGTTGAATTTTTTCAAAAGGAACAAACGCTAACCCTAATCCTAAGCTATAAATTTGACCTTTGTCTCTTGTCATATGTCTTGAGACACACATATTGTTGTAGATCTGCAAGTGTAGGGTGTAACTGATGGCAAATATGTATTGCTGTAAATGTCCTTACAATTGTTATTTAATTTTCAATTGTAAAGGTTATTTTTGCAAAATTCTTATATCTCAGTAACTAATGTTGCATTTGTTCAGTTTCTTGATGGGTAGATAAAACAACAACAACAACAACAACAACAAAATCCAATGTGCATATCAGTGCTTGTAGTCCATTTCAGATGCTCTGTATTGTATGTAAGCATATATATTGGCCCAGTGGAAGCCTGTTCACTTAGACTACTGTACAATACAGTTCTAGCCTGTTGTGCCACAAACAAATGTTAAAGTTTGAAACGTTTAATAGACTTGAAATGACGTAATGCGTGTACAGTAATGATTTTTTTTTTTTTTTTTTAATACTCTTGAGGGATTATTGCCTTGATGTGAGTCTTGTGCCTTTCTATACGTTTGCCTTGTTGAATGTGCGAAATGCATCATGTAAAGTCATTATAAAGACTGTATGTTTGGTGTATGTCTATGTCAACTGCTAAATAGATTATTGCACTTTTTAGTACCATAACACTACTGAGTAAAGTTTGTGACTAGCAGTATTCCAGAGGAATGTTCTATAAATAATGTGGTGGAAATTTGTTTTCTCTATGCTGTTTTACCTGCTTCTTGTCTCAGACACAAAGGTACTGGATATACTGTATGCATTTGGAAAAATGTGAGCAGAAAAAAAAAACATGTTTAAAGGACAATTAGAGGGGAAATGCTTGTAAATAAAGTACATGTTGGTTCTGTGTATAAACTTACAGCTTTGTGCTTGTTAGTAATATAAAATGTAAAATTTTCGAAATCCCTAAAAAAAAAAAAAAAAAAAAAAAGTCTAACTTTCTGAATTAAACTTGGATTAAACCACTTCAACTTCTTCGTAATGGCTGCATCAGTGAGAATATATCTGGAACACTGTGATTAGTGTGTTCTGCTTGGCTGCTCAGTAATATCAGACATAAATCTGTGAATGGGGAGAGCCAGAACTAATCCCTTTGTTTGGGAATCAGATATATACACCAGGTTTTTTATTTAAAAAGTGCTGGAGCTGTACTAGCTGACCTTGATATGTTAGTGAAGCTGAAATGGGACTTCCTCTTAGCAGTTAATCTTACAGTCATATTTCAGATTGCTCTGTCAGCGTAAAAGTAGGAAAAGCTAATCATGTGTGTGTGTGGCCTGTAAATAACCTCCATGGCTCATTGCTTTTAATATCGAGTGTTGTCTGACTTTGCTTGCGAGGAACGTGTAATTTTGGGGTACAGTTTGATTTCATACCCCATTTTTTTCAGGTTCTCTGATAATATAAAAGTCTTGATTCATAGGCAATTATTTATTTTAAACACATATATTAAAACAAATTGAAGGCCTTGCCACTGAGTATATGTTGAATACAAGAGCACTGAACATTTCGTACCGTATCAGAACAAGGGTTAAATGGTCCATTAATGCCTACGGATCCATACGTTTAGGACATATATAGAATCCACTCTGATAATTCCACATGTAAAGTGTAACTCGAATCACATCCTGAACTCTTAATCCAAGCATCTGATATTAGCGATTTAAAAGGATGCAGATGTATGGTGCAAGCAAAGACATGAAAAATGTTAGCTACAAAGAGATGGGAATGAATGGATGTAGAGAGACACGGCACACATGAAAGAGAATAATTCAAAGCAGAAGCCTACTGTGATCACTATGCAGCTGTGGCCTTTGCTCTGATACGTATCAAGCTCAAACCACATGTGTCCGTCCACTAGAAGGGATTTTTTTTCTGTAGTTTACTTACTGTTACTCATTTGGCAACAGTTCCCCCCCCCTTTTTTTTTTTTTTTAAATGCAAGGATAATCAAGCTTGGACAGGAAAAAACAATTACCCCAGTTACCATCAGTTGGACTTTCAGGATTTCTTGGAATGTGAATAGACACTGTAGTACTGTGTAGACACTGTGGTACTGTACTGTATGTAGTCGAGCCTTAAGGCATCTTGGTGTTGGCTTTAACTGAAGACATTAAACTGGAAAGTTGAATATGAGCAACAAGCCAGGCAAACAACACAATGTGAATCAAGATAAAATAAGTACAGATTTTTTATTTGTGTGACACTTGTTGAGAGCTATGTGCGTGTGTGAATGTGTGTAGCCAAGGTTCATCCCTTCCCCATCTCAATTCTTTTTAAAGCAATTTTCTCTGTCATTAGACGATGCTTTGAACAGTGATGTAACGGGCAGCGTCTGAGCCTTCATTGCATTCCAGCGAACAGGAAGTGGGCTAATTAACTCGGCGCAGTACTCAGAGCACAAGCAGATATTCTTTTAATATCTATCATCCTGGAAGTTACACAAGCAGTGACCGTGCCTCCGCTCCTTGTCCAGGAATATGCTTGTGCTAGTTCAAAAAAGACAGGAGGTGTTAGATAACTGCTTTAATGAATCTTATCTTCCTGATGGTGATGGTGAGATAGGGTTATGTTAATATTTGCAAAGACAATATACAGCTGTTCTCATTTTCCATTTTTACAGGCAATAGACATCCGGGTAGTAACCAACTAAACTCTGAGCAAGGTTTTGAAGGGCCATTAATTAGAAAGCATATTTTAAGCAGTGGAGGTCCCAACAGGTCCATATTTGGAATCATTCCGTAACTAGGCTAAAGATTTCACTGCAATGATCATTAATGTACTGAAGGGAGGGATGGAAAGAAAAAAAAAAAAATATATATATA
>JAOVYU010000040.1:587438-605754 GCA_025674565.1 Synodontis membranacea | reverse complement strand
ACACACACACACACACACACACACACACAGATGGCTGAAAAATGGAAAGGAAAGGGAAACATCTGAATATTATTGCTGCTTAACTTTATGTTACATGACACACACTATACTGCACTGGATGTCCCAAAATGGTAAGTCTTTTCATGTTCACAGTATTTATTATTTTATAATATAACATTTGATTTGTTATTATTATCTCCTGATAGATAGCTAATTATATGGATTCATATCTCTACCGTATATACTTCAAAAGATATATAATAATGTTATGTTAGCTATTATTTTTGTATAGCTCGACAGAGAACCAGTGTTACTTAGATGTGTTCGTTTTATGTCAGGTAATACCCAGATGGGTTAGCTATATTATTTCATTTTCTATAGATGCAGATTAGTACTCTTTATTACTGTCCACTTTATTAACAACACCCACCTGTACACCTGCACATTCATGCAGTTATCTAATCGGCCAATCAATTTAATTCATTCAGTGCACGACATCATTCAGATACAGGTCAAGCGCGTCACTTAATGTTGCTGAATGTCAAGCAAATGTCAGAATAAGGAATAAACGTGACCTCGTTGACTTTAAGCATAAAAGTTGATGCCAGATGGGTTGGTTTGAGCGTTTCAGAAATTGCTGCTCTCTTCTGGGGAACGTCACACAGAACAGTATCTACAGTTTACACAGAATGGTGCTTTGTCTCGCACTGCTGATACAGGTTCATGATTGGCTGATTAGATAAGTGCATGAATGTGCAGGTGTTCCTAATAAAGTGGACACGGATCCCTAGAAAGAAAAAAAAAGGTCACTGCGCTCCTCTGTCCATACAGGCAGAAAGAGATGTTCAAGCTCGAAATGAGTAGATCCAGTAAAATGACATAAATGTGACATAACCTAGATTTTGTCACATGGTTCCAGCTGAGTTCTTGGAAAAGCAGGCTTGCAGCTGATTGGTCTGAAGCATGTCATCATCTTCAACTTCCACTGAATCCTTGCTTTCTGGGTTTTTTTTTTTTTTTTTTTTTTTTTTGGAGGGGGGGTTAGGAGTTGCTGTAGCAGCTGCATGACAGAGCCTATACAGTCTACTCCAGCATACTGTTGATTTCTTTTTTTTTTTCTTCTTCTTTTTTTAATTTTTCCTCCTCCTCTCCTCCTCCTCCTCTCCTCCTCCTCCTCCTCTTTACCCGCTGTAGTTGCCGGAGGAAGGGCACTTGTGCATGACTCACTCCCCCCCTGCTAACCTTTCATTCATTCAGCAGAGAGAAAGAGAAGGAGTTGAGGAGGGAGGGGGTTTCTGTAGAGGCTCTCCACTGGAGGGCGAGAGGTAACGGGAGTGGGCAGCATTATCAGGAGGCAGGGACACACAGAGAGGACAGCAGCTGGACAAAAATCCGGGCCGGGCATCTGACAAGCGTCGGATTTAGGCAACAGCAGCTCCTTAAACCAGCTGTGCACGTAAGGGACGAGAGTGTTTCTGTTCGTTTCTGCATTGGTTTAGACAGTTCTGCCTTTTTTTTTTCTCCCTGTGCTGTGTCCTAGATGGGGCTGGTTGACTCGGGAGGTCCGAGATCGAGTGAAGGGAAAATCGGTGTTGTGTGTGTGTGTGTGTAAGTGAGAGACGATGGCGGAGAGGAGAGGAGCAGATAAATAATAAAAAGCTCTGTCCTTACTGGAGATCTGGGTTTCTTTCTTTCTTTCTTTATTATTTATTTATTCATTAATTGATTTATTTTAAAAGGGCTACCAGTAGCTAAAGGTTCTAGAGAGAGAGAGAGAGAGAGAGAGAGAGATTTGGCAGTGAATGCGGAGGGATGATGAGAAAGGGGAAAGTGTGCAGGGCGCAGCTGGAAGCTTTACGCTTTAAAGCGCGTCGCTCTTTATCCCGTTGCACAACGCGCGCGTGCTTTTGCGCTATTTTTATATTCCAGTTTTGCTCCGTCGGTGCTGAAATTAAATAATAATAATAATAATACAGGTCGGGGACGTTATTTTGCTGTTAGCTTCCAGGCTAGCGTGTTCTCCTGGCTGTCAGCTAGCACTTACTGTAAGATCACCCGGAAAAAAAAAAAAAGCAGAATAGTAGGCAGGAGCTGTGCAGTACAGCCGAGCAACAAACAGAACAGACTTCAGAACAGACACAAATATTTACTGTTAGGATATAATGTAGAGTTCTTTATTATGGGTTAAGCATAAAAACAAACAAATAAACAAACAAACATGCAAATCCGGAAGCAGGCAAATAAATGTGTTGTAATGGTGTCTACATATACTGTGTATGTTTGGAAATATATTTAGAGTGCTTTATTGGCCTGAGCTACATTATATCATATATAGATACACAATAAAAAAAATGTAAAAAAAAAAATAATAATAATAAAAACTGAGCTGAAATGCATTCGGAAGCTTTAGAGACTGTGTACACGTCTGTTTGTGTCGGTGTAATATACTCTACCTGCATGTATTATTATTATTATTATTATTATTATTATTATTATTATTGCATGCTTTGAGCACTGGACATTTAGTTCTATGCTGCGTTCACTTGCCACACGGTGTTGTTCGGTTAGAGCAGTGGGGCATCCATGCAGCGTTCACTAGCCACCCTAAGACTCTAAACGGACACGAATTCGGAGTAATTCAGTTCAAAAGTTGCAGTGGTTTAACAATGTGTGCTCTGACATGTTGGTGCTTGTGCTGTTGTGAGGCATTTTGTCTGACACTCATCATTGAGTGTTATGGTTAATTCTAGTCACGCAGAATTTTTCGCGTGAATTATGAACTCAGCACATGGCATAGTTACTGTACCCTCGTCTGACTTTAGAAAGAATTTTGTCATAAGATCAGATGGATATCAGGAATCAGACTGGACAGGATGTGGGCTGATGCATTTCACTCTGTAGTAACTGATTTCATTTCTAAACATATACAGTATTTCGGAATGTTCTTTACTGCTATAACCAATGACAGATGGCACATTTTATAGTGAACTCGATCTCTTGTCTTTGTGCTCAGTTGAGCGAAAACTCTCAGCCTATTATTCAGTTATCTGTGGTCAAGCCTTCCTACTAATTATTGTAAATTATTTAGTAACAATAGTGGAATTCATAGTTTAGGCGTGTCTCAGTAAAGTAAGGAATACAAGTCTGTACCTGCTGGCATGGCTTAAGTCAGTAAACATGTATCGTAGTATTTGATGAACATCCTATGTTTTTTTTTATAGTACAAATTTGGTATACATTTTTTTTTTATTGTATGGATTCTGTGTTATTGAGTCAGTGCAAAAGCATTCAAGATGTCCAAACATTACTTTACTAGATAATTTGTATTTGAAAAATCTTTGTATGTCAGTAAAGAAAGCAAGATATTACATAAGAGACCACTTTTCAGAGAAAAAAAAAAAGCAAAAACAAACACACAATTAAGGCTTCTGGGTTTTGCATGCAAAAAAAAAATAGTAAGTGTGGCAGTCAAAGTCTTCAGAAGAACTGCAGCAGATTCTCCAAGATGCTCAGTAATACCTACCAGCTCATTTCCTTATAAACTGCTACTGAACTTTAAGAAAATAGATGAAGAAGAAAGAAAAAAAAAACACAAAGGGTCATCACACCAAATATTGAACTTGTTTAGTTTATTGCCAATTACTGCACATTGGAGTGTTTATCTTTTATGTAGGAAGATTGAATTGTGTTATTTTTGAAGTCACCTTAACAGCATTTCTTACATGTCCCAAAGATTTTCGTACTCTATATACTGTCTTGTACTGTATTTACTCTCACATACTAGGACTGAAGCTACAGATGATGTGAAAGCGATGTACTCCGGTTGCTACTGTCAGATTTAGTTCGTTTTTTGTTTTTTTTGTTTTTTTGGTGTCACAGTCTGAGGCTTTTTCTCAGCTTACTGACCTGTGGTTCATGGACACCTTATATAATCAAGGTCATATTTTCTTAATGAAATAATGAAGTGAGCAGATTTCCTGAAAAGGGTTAATAAGTGTGTTTTTACAAACTGTGACAACTGTTTGTGTGACAAGGCAGTGACAACTACTCACTGTTGTTCAAGGTTACTGATAACGGCTTTACCAGTTCTACAGCATTCAGGTTTCTGTTTGAAACTGGGATGTTTGTGAAGTGGTTGCAAGTCCAAACACATTTATCTTCTTTACCAAAATAAACTGAGCAATGAAGCCTTCGAATAAGGCCTTGATGAACACTGTAAGGATATTTTTAAGGATAGAGGAAAACATGTTGACTCATATTGGTTCTTATTATAATTGTCTAAGACAGCCTGCATTTGCCTTTTTTTGAAAGTGACTCCTGATAGTGTCATTCTGTGCCTGCTGTCCTTGGCTGGAAAGCAGTCCAAGTGTTCTCCAGTCTGCAGCTTACAGATAATAAAGACGAAACTTTTACATTTTGTTCAGGGTCAAGTTTCAAATCAATTTATTTTTTTTTAAATAATAATAAAAAAGTTTATTCAGATTTTTAAAAAATTAATTCTTACTTTATTCAGATATTGTCTTTATTTATAAATAAATTGATGCCTTTATTTAATCGATCTATTATTATCTTTTGTTCACAGGAAAAGAGATGCTGTTGTCCTAGTGAAACACTACATGCAGCACTGGTGAGCTGTATTTATTTCTCGATTTTTATTTATTTATTTATTTTAAATCTGGTTATTCTGTATTAGGTTAACATCTTGGGCAATTGGGTCACAAATGGACAGAGCTAAATACACGTGTAAACTGACCACCAAGACACATTCAGGACGCATTCACTCAAACCACTTGCCGAGGTGGTCTGGGACGCCTTTGACCACATATCTTTTGTAATGTAAACGCCAGCGCTTCCTGACGCATCCCCCCGACAAGGACTTAAAAGTAAAACGTGACGTAGTCAGAAACAAAATCTGAACACAAGTGGTCACCTTGTAGATGCATGAATGAAACAGCTGTTAACAGCAATGGGTCTCAGTTGTCCACTCGAGGATCACTCAAGATACGTTTTAAAATTTAACGTCTGTTGCACTTCTAAATTGCAAAACAAGTTAAAGCACTTGGAAATTTTTTTTTCTCTCTTGCTCTCACTTTCCTAAGTGCAAAAGAGAATATTTGTAAGTGCTTTTTTGTAACTTAGAAGCGCAACAGACGTTTGTCTTGCGCGAAACCTTTACCGATAGGAAACCCACTGTTGTAGAGTCCTATATAGAAATGTAGAACCTTTAGGATCCTTTGAGATTGCTTTCAAAATATATTAATAATGCTTACTGATTAGAATCTAAAGTAGTATCTACTTCTGAAAGACTTCAAATGTATGATTTTTTTTTTTTTTTTTGCATTACATAATAAAGTATGTGTAAGAATCAGTAAGTAAAACCATATATTTTAAATCTTAAACCGGTATCTATCAGTAACATGCAGTCCTTCTCAGTGAGCACGCAGCACCTTATATGCACCTAAAAAAGGATACTCGGTAATCCCTTGAGGTGTGTATCTTTGCCATGCTTACAAAAAAAACAGATCTTGCATAGGTGGATTTTAATCTGTCCAACATTCCTTTTATGTTTTACTACTTTTATTGCACCGCTTTGTTGTCTTTCTTAAAGCCTTTTTTGGGGTTTGGTTAATGCGACAGCACTAAAAAGCTGCCAATAGATTGTGTGCAGACGTCTCCTGCTCGACTGTCTCGCTGTATGACTGAACGCAAGCCCTGCTCTAATGCTTGTTAAAGGCTTGGTGTTGCATACCAATTACAATCTCGGCCGCCATGGATTCAGTGATTTTAAGATGCTGCTGTAAAATATGTCAGCTGCACCGTTGCTGAACATAACATATGGGCTTTGCATGTTGTACTGTATGAGACCTTGTTAGTCAAAAAGACAAACTGGTTTACGTTTAACTGCTTGTGTTAAATTTCCAACTGTGCAAGGCAGAGTTAAAGGCCATGTCTGTTTGTTTTCTGTTAGTAGTGTTACAGTATGGCCAGACAATGGATTGGATTCGTACGCAGCTCATACAATAGTTGGACATTATCTATAGAACTACTTGTTTTTGAGGTATTGAGGTTTGAATTAAAGCCATTAATTTCAAGGTTCCAGTGAAATTAGCTAATTATTCAAGCAGTAGCGTATAATAAATATAATACCTTTGATAATGGTGGATTGATTCAAGATTCAAGATTCTTTGTTTGTCACATGCATAGTTATACAGGTACAACACGCAGTGAAATGTATCCTGAACCGCTCCTACTTTGTGCAAATAACAAAGGAAACAAAGGAGTGATATCCACTACTGTAGCAAAATATAAATTTTGCAGACCCCTGGCTATGTTTAACTGAACCACTGATTTAAGGAACGGGAATTGGATTAACAGTTTATTCATTCATCTTCAGTAACCGTTTTATTCTGGTCAGGGTCTACATGGATCCGGAGGCTATCACTGTGACAGTGGGTGCAAGTTAGAAGAAGTCATCCTGAATGGGACGCCAGTCCACCATAGGGCATCATGAACACACACACGCTCACACACTTAGAGCCAGATTACTGTAGTCAATCCAGGGAAGCCAAAGGACCCAGGAAAGTCAACATAAACACAAGTCAAGCATGCAAAACTCCACACAGAGAGAGTATCCCATCTTAAGATTGAACCAGAGAGCCCAGAGCTGTGAGGCAGCAATGCCAGGATGACAGCCTATAATTAAGTGTTGATTTCATCAAATTGTTCATTAGACGGACATTTGTACAGCCTGTTTATTTGTATAAAATTGAAAATGTAGCATTTTAAATATGGAATAGTTAACAGCCTTTACTTTTATTTCCGCAATGACCTCTGACCTGGAATCCCCTCAATCATACAAGTACATACTGTTCAGGACTCATCCCTATTATGGAACATAGAAATCTACTAAACGAATTCTGTTCCTGGACTGCATATGTGAGTCTAAAAATACTTAGGAACAGTGCAAACCAAAAGCTATTATCTGCTCTTTCTAATTCCATCCCCCCACTGGAAACACATCCCTCTGTTCACATTCACTCAACCCGGGCCTCAAACCACTGGTGGCAAGGCTGCATGTGAACGTAATTTGCACTTTCAATTAAACTGTCGACCTTTGTTTCATAACGCAAAATGTGACTCCCCAAGATCCTCACTTCTGGATCCATCATGTTTGAGGCAAATGAATAACCCTGAGACGTATGTATGTATGTATGTAAATGTGTGTTGTGACGTGTAGCTGTTATAAAGTGAAAGTAAAGTGAACAGAGCTTATGTTTCGCCAAAGGTTTGTTTAAGTGAATCTTTTCTATAGCAGGGTTTGAACATCCAAGGCAGTTTGCATGTGCATAGAAATCTGCTATTTGCATAGGAAAACGCACTTTTATTACCTTTACAACACTCTTCCCAGTTTCTCTTTCTTAACCCTATAAATCATCCCTGACAAATCATCCCTAACCTTAACCATAAGTAACCAGACAAAATGCAAGACTTTTGGATCTTTCAGTTTTCTGATTGTATTCACAGATGTACTGTATGTAAAATGGAGTGTCCCTGTAACGTAAAAATTCAAGGTTTTTATCACATTGTGGGGATAGTTGGTCACACACACACACACACACACACACACACACACACACACACACACACACACACTCATATTCAGACTCAAGAAAACTCCCTTAAGTATCCAATTAATGCATTATTTAGGCTATAATGGGGTGAATGTTCCCTTCTGTGAAGCTAATAGCAACCATTTGTACCCCAGGTGTGCTGCAGAAACCTCCAGGGTCCACAGTTTGAGCCTGAACCTGTGTTACTGTCTGTGTTACTGTTTTTCATGTTTTGGTGGTTTCCCACCAGGTTTCCTCCCACCTCCCAAGGCTGGTAGGTCGATTGGCTACACTAAATTACCCATGCTTGTGAATGTGTGCCTGTGTTTGTTACAGAGCATTGAGTGTATTCATACCTAATGATCCTGGGATTGGCTGCACAACCCCGATCAACATAATGCACTTATTGTAGATAAATGAATTTTCCTTAGAGTAACATTTCACCCTAAAACAGCCTCAGGTTCAATAAGTCGAGGTCCAGACACAAATAGAAGGGTGGATTTTCTTTACCCAAGTCACTCAAAACTGTATCTGCACTTTTATCAGTAGCTGCCCTAAATTGCCTCAAAACGAGTGAAAGCATGATGATTCCAGGAACTGCGGACATTTGGAATTGTAATGAAATGGAGTGGAGAAAATCACCATCTTTATTTGTGTGTAAAGCTTGTACACACTAATACAGATACATCTGGAGACCTTCTATCCACAATGAAATGGTGGCTGTTCTAGAGTTGTAGGGTCGTCCTTTACTAAATTAACCATCGTAATCTTTGGCAAACTGCTGTGGTACGTGAGGAATAAGCACACTTTAGAACATAATGAACTTCATGGTTTACCTGGCCTACTGTTTAAAACATATTCCATGAACTATATACTGTAAATTCAGATTTTTTTTGTAAGGATCCTGTTGTATCATAAAAGAAAAAAAAAACATCAAAAAGATGATTGTATTTATTTGCAGAATGCATGAATAACTAAGGGAATTTTGAAGTCGAGCCATTAGTGCTGGACTACTGTGTAATTGGATTTTAGAATGCCTATGGCAGACTTGCAGTTGGGCATATTATCACTACTGTGGCTTAGCAGTGCATGCCAGAAATTAAGCTGTAATCAATAAGGAATGTCCCTTTCTATGAATGTGAAATTCAAAGATAAGTAAACCACATGACATGATGACCACATGACATTACTTGTAGGCAAATCACATTGCTTGTTAAATTTTGCTGCTGACGGAAACTTCATGACGTATTTCACAGACTGGGTTATTTTAGTAGTCTGCTATCACACCATTTAATATAGAGCAAAGTATGCATGTCTGTGTTGCAGAATGAAGTGAAAGGCCTACTGTCACACGTGTGAAAACAAAGCATTCCTAAATTTATAACCAAATACAGAAGTGTGAGATTTTTCCAGCATCACTACTACACTAAAACTGCTGCACCTCGTTCTGAATTGGGCTTATTTTCATGCTCATGTAACAAGCTCTCTTTGCTTTAATGTTTAGCCAGGTAGTGTTTATATTCATACTTGCAACTACTTCCAACTCCCGAATAATTTATTCTTTTGTACACTTGAGAAATGACTCGTAAATCCCATTTAATCACTGCAACTGCATATTGTGGGCTTTTTTAATATCGCCACCATTTTAAAATGTCATTACGAATACTTGCATTAGTAAGAATTAGCAAGAAGTTCTGTAGACATGCGTGGTGCGGAATTTAAAGAAGGTATCACCTTCTTGTCTCACCATCTAGTATTCACAGCATCACAGCAGAAGAAAAAAAGTAGATTAAAAAGTAAAAAAAAAAAAAAAACAGAAAGAAAGAAAGTCACAAGAAAGTGCATCTTTAAAACTTAGAATGAAAGTTATCATTATAAATGTACATTTATTTTTATGATGTTTTGTGTTAAAAAATTCATTTGTGAGCATCTGTGAAATAAATTACAAGCGATTATTATTATTATTATTAATATTATTATTATTATTATTATTATTGTCATCGTCGTCGTTGTTGTTAATCTAAGCAGAATAAAGTAAGCCAAGTATAAACTATAAATATGCACGGCTATAAAAAAAATGATTTTACAAATGAATTCACTATAGTATGAGGTCAGAAGTAGCACTGAAATCTTAGATGTCTGTTTTCCTCAGGCAAGGCGAGTGTGATGCAAACATGGCAGTGCATTATGGGTATTATGTGGCCAGAAGTATAAATGATTTATACACTACCTATAGCAGTACATTGATTGTACTGGATATTTTCCACTGTGTGTTCAGACATCACTACAAATGGCCGAACCCAAAAAATAATGCACTGTATAGTGAAAAGGATGACTTTTTCAGTGTTTCTGCAAACTTTTTTTTTTTTTTTACAATCTAAAAAAACCACAAAGAAACAAAAAGAAGAAAAAAAAATTAAAACGTTTTCAAAACATTTTTCTCTTTAAATAAAGAATGAAACATGTTGAGGCGGGTTGCTAATGAAGAATAATCAACTTCAGGGTGGTAACATTACGTCCGATTCACACCACCCCATTGGTTCTAATTTTGCAAGAGCAGCGTGACCTAACACGTTTTATGCCTCTTCCAACACAGCAATTTACCAACAGTTATGTTTAATGTATTAACGATCAACATGTTGTTGTAGATATTTCATAAGACTTGTAACATATTTTCTGTAATTACTTGTGTTATAGCGTTCCTTTGTTTTTTCTACTTAAGAAGAAATAAAATTAAAAAAAAAAAATCGCAGCTTGTCATGTTACAAGAGATTGTGAAAATGAATATCCTCTGTCTCTTTACAGAACGTTTCACCTCTTTAATGATTAGACATTTTCTTTATTAAACAACAATCCATTTTTTTTTTTTTAAAAACTCTTTATTAGTAGCCTCAGATTATTGTGGAATGTCTGTTCTTAGTTTTAGCAGTTCCTATAGCAGGAGTAACACATTTGAAGGAGCACATTGATTGAAACCTGTGATTTGAACACCTTTTTGACCAGTCAGATTCAAGAACTGTACCACGGCATCACAGTATAATTGTTATTGTTTTTAGCTCCAGCACTTTGATTAGTTAAGAGGCGTGGAAGGAGAACCCCACAGGACCAGCTTATCGCTTGTGCCAAAGATGAAGGGTATGAGTAATTACAATATGAGCCTCACATCCTAATAGCACTATGGCACAGTGATAATGGTGATTATAATAGCTTGGGTATTCTCCTTATCCTGTTTCAACAGATGCTACGAAAGGTTTAGCCAAAAAAAAAAAAAAAAGAGGGACACTCAAAGATTTTAATTCCTCATCCGTGTCTACATAAAGAGTCCTTCACCCCACATACACCAGTTGATAGTGGTTTTGACTGGGCTGAGTCACGTGTGTGTGTGTGTGTGTGTGTGTGTGTGTGTGTGTGTGTGTGTGTGCGCATACTGGCATGTGTGAGCAGGAATAGTTGCCACTGAAGCTGGCCCTCAACGCCAAGCTCCCACCTGTCTAATGAAATTTGCTAATTAGGCAGTGGGGGGGGTGGGGGGGGGGCAGAGATGTGCGGTGTAGTGAGATTGAAAAAGGCACCAATGCAGAATTAGACAGCGAGCAGCAGACCTAATTTCTGCTGCACAAGGGACGGATGTAGTGACGCAGGCACCTGGAAGAGCTTCGTATATTTTCCGTCAGTGACAGGGACCACAGCAGTGAAGCTCTATTGTGTTCAGACACTCCAAAACAGTCCCTCCTCAAGTTAACGTTTGCTATAAGTGTTCTCTCGAACATCACGATGGGAGCAGAGGTTGGGATTCACCTTGTTGGCAGTGACTACACAGGGTAAAGGACAAACTCCAATTAGCTTTGGGCTTCCGGGGTGAAATTTTTTTGAGTGGTACATATCAGCCACACGGTGCCAATGAATGTTGAAGGGAATTGTCTCAAGTCATCTGATCTCAGTAGTGTGATGAATATGAAGGTGGCTTTGGCAACACCTCTTTCTTCTTTTCTGGGAACACCATTCACTGTGTAATTATTCCCACTACTTCTTCTGTAAGTGCAGCAGCTTTGTTCCTGCCCCATGCTATTTTGAGAGCGCTGCTTGATATTTGTACATAATTTGCCTGGATACAGCAGACAGTTTTATCTGTGGTAGTACCCATACCTGGTCAAGGAAACATACATTGTCATGTCATTTAACTGACGTGCCGAAGAGGCAGTTTGAGGGATTCATGGTGTTGTATTTGGTCTTGTAAATGGCCAAGGTCCTGCCCCGGGGTTTTTACAGTATATTGGATCAGCTGATCTAATCAAGGAAATATTTGTGGCCACACATGATGTTACCTGATATAAAATCATTTCTGGCGAAAAACAAAACGAAAAAAAAAAAAAGAAATCACTCATTAGTTATATTTGTAGCTGTCACGGAGACAAGATGCTTTATGACCGGAGAATCAATCAGATAAATCAGATTAGGAAACTAATTATGATTGCTCTGATAGACTATGGGCTGTAAAATGATGAAGGGTTTTAATTTCCTTGGCATGGCCCATTAGAAATCATCAAAAAATTGCTTGCATGGAAAGCAACACTTGTGGTTTGATGACACTTTCCCTGAGATATTCATAACTCCAAGCATATGCATAACTTAACACAAGGTTGGGCCTAATGAGCATGTGTTGTTCTCATTATTTAATTCTTTTTTTATTATTTTATTCTTTTGATAGTAATTGTTTTTGCCTCTGTTTGCAGAAGATCCTCACCTGCTGTCCTCAGTCATCTAGCTGTCCCTGACGCAATTCTAACATCTTTCTGGTAAGGTTGGCCTTAGTGCGTCTTTGAATTAATCTGCAGAATTAATCTCAGAAAGCCAAACAATTACACAATCTGTCGAAATTGGAAGGACAAACGTACTGTGACTGGAATAAAGAATCATCCTGCATTGCTGAGGACGTGCCTCCTGCATGAGTGTTTTGTTTTTTTTTTGTCTCAGGTCCAGGCTTAAGATGTTCTCTGGATATCAGTTGTACAGTTATAATACCAATAGAATATAGTACATGGTAGGGTTAAAGTTAAATAAATTCATGTTTCTTTAGCAAACTGAAAAAAATCCCAACACTGTACAAGCGCACTGATTACTGTACTTGAGTCGTGTTTTCCATTTGTACTTTTCTGCATATTATACCAGGGCATATTTAATGAAACTCCCCTAGAGCAACATATAATTAGGTGACTGCAGTGTGTAATGCCATTCCAGCATTAATTCATATCAGTCCTCTCCATATACTGCTGTAGGCAGCAAATCAGTTTGCCATTTCTGGGATAGTGCAAGCTGTGCTTGAAAAATTGAGCCGAACATCTTTCAATGAGCAAAGAAAATAATCATGGGTATCCACCAGGAATATAACAAAAGTCCTTTTGTCTAGATTATTTTAACTATTTAAATTCCTCAAGCTGATGATCATGGAAACACAAATCGAACTCTAATGATGCTAATTTAATGAGAATGTCTTGTAAAAACAGGAATCTAAAACGTGAACTTAGTGTGAACTTGGCAGTACGATGGTGCAGTGGTTGACGGTTTTGCCTCACAGCAAGAAGGTTTTGGGTCCGAACCTTCCTGGGGCCTTTCGGTGTGGAGTTTGCCTGTTCTCCCCGTGCCTGTGAGTTTTCCTCCGCATGCTCCAATTTCCTCCCACAGTTCAAAAAGCTGTGGATTAGGTCGACTGGCTACTCTGAATAGATGCCCATAGATGTTAGTGTGAATGGCTGATTGTTTCTGTGTTATCCCTGCGACAGACTGGCTACCCCACCTCTAGCACGAAGCTGGCTGGGATTGGCTTCCACTTTCCCGTGACCCTTAATCAATAAGCAGTATAGATAATCGATGGACGGTTTTTTTAGGCTGTATTTCCAATTACTGTACAGCCAGTACTGTTATCAGCTGTGCCGTTTAAGAAAATTAATCAACAGGTTTTGACCAATCAGGTTTGAGAATTCAACAGTGCAGTGGTAGTGATTAATCATTAATAGCATCATATTACATAGGCTTCATGTTATACTCTATGTACATAGACAGCATAATCATTCTTGACTGTTATTTTATACTGTACAGGGTTCATAACATTAGCCATCAGGGCTCTGATTAATGTCACTGGCCGCATTATAAGAAATTTGTCAAGCTTTAAATCACACAGATATTTGCACTTAGTGCACCATTTGTTGTCCTAATTGTGTAATTGACGGATGTACATGCTGGAGTTTGTATTGACGTTATCGAGCGGGATCTTCATGGTCTACAGTAAGTGCATTTGCCCACGCTGCTACACACTTTTCGATCATCCACGAGAGCTAGAATGTTTCCCACAGACACCATAAAACACTGGGAGATACATGTTGTTTGGGTTATAGTTCTGCTTCTGGGAAGAAAAACCCTCACGTGGCTAAACACGGGCACACACACAGGGATCCCATTTGGACAGTAAAGTGCTACCAGGAGACGAGTGCAGCAAGTCACGGTGCGTTGATGCAACAGAGCGCCGGCTATTACGGCCAAGCAGTCCCCTGGAATAGGGTTGCCATGGAGATGGACGATGTCAGAGCCGAGCAACATCTGTGTGGTGTTTGTTTGTCAAGAAAGGTTTTCTCTCTCTAATAAGATAAAAGGCAGAGAGGAGGAGCAAGCCAATCAAATGAAAGAGATCACAGCTCACCCCTGTTGTTGAATCCACCTTTTCTTTGCAGTAGGCCTTCTTAGAAGAACTTGCATGTTTCGGAAAATTATGGCTTGTTCTTTTTTTTTTTTTTCTTTTCCATGTAAACAGCTTTTGTAGACCCGGGTATACATGTACGACATTAACATGAAGTTTTCTTTTAGATATGACATTTAATGGCCTCGAATACCTGACTGATTTGTTTAAAAGGAAAAAATTTAACATTTCAGTTTAAAAGGAAAAAAAATCTTGAATCTAATCTGAACATCTGAAGATCTTCATCACCTCTACTACCTACCTGTGTATGTCACCTGCTAGAGAGAGCACACGTAGTCTTCATTCAGACTGTATTTTGGCCAGATATGTGACTGTGCGTCATATCATCGCTCGCTCCATGGGCAGTCTGGGGAATTGTATTTAACCCCCGCTGCCCTCCACTTCCCCGCCGCTGTATATGGCAGTGTTCTATTTCAGTGAATCTGGAAAATATGCTCACTAATTCTCCTGCTGCCTTATCTGTCAGGATTAGAGAGGCAAAAGCTATAAATTGCCGAAGCGTTCCTTATAGGTACATATTTCAGGGGCTGTGGAGCTTTCCGACGGTTCTGGTCATGCTTGTGCCTTTCTCTCTGTCTGGCTGTGCTTCTGTCAATCTCGCTCCCCTCCTCTTCATAAAAGCTCACAATCAACTCGGAAATGAGGGAAAGAAATCAGATGAACCTGCAGTAGGGCAAAACATTCCAGACTATTATTAGCTGCCACAGTAATATTCACTCCTAATATTGCATTCTCCTAATGTTTCTGCTGAAGGGCGCATGATTCACAGACTGTCTCTCCTGTAATTGATCTCCTCAGCTTAAATTCGTACTTTGCTGGACTGTTTCGCTATAGTTTTAGACTAGCTAGTTTTAGCGAGCCCTGCCAGCTGCCCCTGCTCCCTCACTTGAGTTTTGACCATGTTTGGTTAAACCCTTAATGGTAGAACCTGATGCTGTTTGAACTGGACTGAGGTTATCCTTTTGTCCTGCTAATCTACAGTACAAACCAATTCTGGGTAGTGGTTCTGGAAATAAACCTTAAACAAACCTCAATTCTGTTCTGTACACAACATATATACCGCATGCTGTGCAGACGCAGACAAGGCCACGGGGTATGTACTCTGTAGCTGTACGTGCATAATGCATAATAATGGTTTTGCATGATGTTACTATGACGTCAACTCAAGCTTCTGTCTTTAGCACTTTCCACGGTTTCGTTTTTAGGAATTTTCAACTCGGTTCTGATAAAGTCAGACGAGTCCTTCAAAGCTGTTTAAATCTCTGACTCAGGAGTTACTGTAAGTAAACGTGTTGATGTTACACAAAAGCACAAGCCCTCAAACATGTGCCATAACCTTGGAGTTATTTTGAAACCTCCTCTGTGGTGTTCTCTCTAAATACAACTGATTGCATGACCGATAAAAAGGCCAGTCCCACCCAATCCAACTAATAATACTCTCTTTCAGCCTGGTGTAGAAAGCAGAGCGTAAACATTGTTGGCTAATCCTCGGTCATATTTTCTCCTTCCAGGCCAACACACTTCCACATGAGCGCACGGCTACAGTAGTACACAAGAGCAGCTGCTTTGGTTGATAATGAAGAGCCTTGAATTGGACGATAGTGGACGATATGCCAATATGCTGTTGTTTGTGCAGTAAACGATACCATCATGTGCCGTTGGGAACATTTTATTGGTATTGTCTTTACTCCTAGTATTAGATGTTTAATTAAAAATGAAAGCCTGCTAACAGCAGTGATTTGTATCTCGCTGATTGCATAGTAACAAGTAGCTCATCAGATGTCAGCCCATTATGCCAATAGTTTGATTTTATGCCAGTGTTAGCCCATTATGCCAAATTGACTCCATGCCAGCCTTGGCCAGTGTAATTTCAAGCCAGGGTTAGCTCACTGTGCCATTTGTGATACCCACCTCTACGTTCATAGCAAGATCAAAAGGGTGGACCTGGTGTTTTGGAGCAAGAGTCGATGTATTCAGATTGAATGACTTCCCTCATGGACACTATGTCTTCAAGTAATATGTTTTACACTTACGCCAGTGACACGGCATCAGTAAATAGCAGAGCGAGAAAGTATGTACAACACGTGAAGTGCTGTGTTATCAGTATACATTAGCGATGTTTACATAGCCCTGTAAGGGAGTTTATAATTCCCTGGACTTCATTAGTCTCTCCCGTGTCTTAATGCATGTGTGGTTACTCGGTCTGAAGACACCCCTTATGTACCGAGGGAGTGTGTTTGCCCGAGGGACAAATGAAGCCTCATATGACAAAGTCAAACAGTGGGCAGTTTCGTCTGCAGAAGTGTTTCGTGTACTTGCCGGCTCCTGCTTTTCTTCACATGCCAGACTGGCTCAGCTCACGAGTAGCAATGATGTCAGCGCTGATGACCGTGACACACATGGTTTGTGGAAGCTCTAAAGCTTATACGCAGCTGAGGCCGGATCTCCATGCATGCAAAACACTATGTACTCTGGAGCTAATTCACCCATAGTCCTCCTTCTGTCTGTGTCTCTCAGACCATTTAGATCGAACACAAATCAGTCGCTTGGGCCATTGATTAGAGACTCATTTATGTGATTTTAACAAGTTTGAACACATAGGTTACGTACATGTGCTGCTGGTCACATATCATCATGATGCCGTGTTACTCTACATCATGCTGTATGGCTCTCTGTTGACTCTGCATTACAGTTTTGTGTCATTGTTGACAATTGTGTTTGCTTGGGGTTGTGTGCACCTGAATGTATTTACATTGCAAGGTCACACACAGTACTAGGGGAAAAAAATACACACAAAATTTAAAAAATAACACTATATTCTTGGCCTCTAGTAGGGATTCATTATATGGACAGACTTCAGTTTAGTGATTACGTTGCCATATTACATGTCCTGTAATATTAAAAAAAAAAAAAAAAAAAGACAAAGTAGATACCCAGTGTGACATTGTAGCAGTACTGGACAATATATCTTTAAATGTTTCCACAGTATCGGTTTTGCAAAACAGATATATAGAAGATTGCAATATAATGAGCGCGCTTTCAAAGCACAGTGTTGTGCTTTTTTGACTCATTCAAACGATCTCAGAGATTCCTGATCGATTTTGTGTAATAAAGAGCAAAAAGCAATATCTAGTTTTGTTTAATGTATTACAAGACATTGTGTTGATAAATGGGCAAAAGCTACTAAAAATGGTTCACATATTCTCAGACAAATATATATCAAAATATGCCCTGACATCCAACATATTGTTCATCGTTCATCACTAACAGTTGTTTAGTTAGCTAGTCAGTTTGTCATACTTGATATTACTCAGTCTAGCATAGCTTGCAGGTCCTGCAGATTTTGGTGTTGTGCCAAACTCTAATGATTGGCGTATTGGGCATGAGAGGTTCAAGCCATTGTGTCCATTTCCTCAAGTTAACATTTTATCAAAGTGCATGAATAATTCTGGGTTTTAAAGGTAAAAAACAAACAAACAAATCTTTATACTCAAAATCAGCCATCAACTCTTTCGAATTTACAGTAAGACTGACTTTTATAACCAGCATTCATTGCACCAGCTGAATGTCATGTTTTCCTTTTTGTGGGTTAGGAGTTAGATCTATACAAGGCAGGCTTATTATCATATTATAATGATTCATATGTTATTTGTGGAGACATTGTGGAGAGTGATATTAAGCATGCTTGCTTTTCCTGTAGTGTAAGTCATTAATAAAAATTAGATTGCTTTGTAAAGACTTATTAGCTCTTTCAGAATCATTGATTGCTTCACTGAGCTACTGTACAGAAAAATCTAATTTGACAAAACCGTGCATGTGTATGATGTGTGTTTTAGAACAGGTTACAGCACTAAAAACAAGGATGTGTAATCTTATTTACAAGGATGCTTAAGGTGTGTCTTGTTTGCAGTTCTAAGACACACACACACACATGCACATGCACGCACGCACGCAC
>JAOVYU010000040.1:569817-583679 GCA_025674565.1 Synodontis membranacea | reverse complement strand
AGGTGTTAGTTGTTTTGTCAGATGACTTTGGGACCAGTCAGTACCCGTCATGTCAGTCCTCAACAGCACACAAAAGTAAAGGGAGTCTTTTTTTTTCGGTCTTGTTCTCGGTCTTGGTCTCGTCTCGACTTTGTCTTGGTCTTGACTCGGTCTGTCTTGGTCTTAGTCTTGGTCGTGGTTTAGGCGGTCTTGACTACAAGTCTACAGTAAACCGGCATGGCTATATAGTAGAATATAGAGTATAGAGTTTTACAGAAGATCAATTCTGTTGTTTGTTGCTTTTTGATTCTCTGTGAGGTGTCATGGGGAATGTATTAAACCTTATTGTGTATATACAGATGCCATTTACGACAACAAGCGTTACAAATTGCCACGAATCTCTGGATGGATGGCTTTTCTATTTCTATTATCCCTTTCATAAAAAAAAATGCCACATGGGGAAAATCCTAATTGCATGGGTGAGTGTAGTTGAAAGCAGCATTGTTTAATGGTTGTGTCGTGCAACATAGAATTGGCACTTTGTAAATCCTAAATCGTAACTCATTCACAGTTTGGACACAAACGACTGAACTAGGCCTGCATGATATTGTATTTTTCCTGCTGGAGATTTACAGTTTCCAAAATTTGTGGTTCATAATTTATTTGTTCTAAACTTACAGCCTAATAAAAAAGAAAGGAAGCAAATATTATTATTTTTTTTTTACCATTTCATGTTTAAGGAGAGCATGGGAGTTCATAATAATAATAATTATTAATCAGTTGTGCTGTTGGGACTGTTTGCCAGCAGAAGCGATCTTGAAAAATCACTGGATGATTCTGCAGTAATTAATAATAAACTTAAAAAAATGAAGAAAGAAATGTATTTATTCTACATTTATTTATTATGTATAGATTTATTATAAATAAATATAGAGATTTAAATGTAGATTGGTGCATTTTCCATAAGGCAGGTCTGCTATTAGCCTACTAATCTGTGCTACTAATACATTAATTCGGACTAATCTGAATAATGCATGCAGTCTCAACAACAAACAAATGCACACTTGCTGTAGAAAAACATAACCTCCTTTTTGATGACCTGCTCATTCCATACACTTCTATTTAAAGATTGTCCCTCCTGTGATCCTCAGCGATTTATTTCGATTTCCCAGGATCTCACCATGCAAAAAGCAAATTCATCTCCGCATAATCTCTTACTTTGAAGCTGCGGTTTAAGCAAGGTAGCTCAACCTCCGACAGTAAAAAAAAAAAAAGTTCAAGAAATGGAATAGTAAGGGCATGAATTCAATGTAATATAAAGCACACTGTCATAGTCTATGTTCCCTTTTTCATATAGTGAACATGAGCTGTTGTTGACTAAATGTTTGCATGCAATGGGGAATTTGAAGACAAGAAGTTGTCAAGAAGTAGTAATATTTCAAAATAGAAAATTCTTTATCACCGGACATGAATTTGATCTACTTGAAGCAGATGAGTGACCCTGGCTTTAAGCTGTCGATCAGTGAGGACATGTTCTACCATTAAATTAGAATTAGCCCTTTGAGGCAAAAATTGAGTTCAAATGAAAGTCAGTCCCTCAGTTCCACAGTGAAATTACACTGCTTACAGAAGTGGTTATAATACAAGCCTAGTATGTGCTTTTTAAAATGTATCTATACATTTTTTTGTGTAGCTTTTATAGTAGATGTATGCTGTGGTGTCTGATGTTGTGGTACCTTTACGCTCGTATTTGATGATGACTGGCTGTGGAAATGAACCTGATGAACACAGAGCCATGGTCAAAACATATGTCAATTAAATATGAACCTTTTTATTTTGGTTAATTGAGTTAAATGGTCTGTGTCTGCGTCTCCCACTGAAATGATGATAGTCTCCCTTACTTGAAATATGTGTTGTTCTGCTTCCTACGGCTGGGGATTCTCGGCATAATAAAATCAGAACATCGTTAAAATCCATGATATAAATCTCCAAGAGAGCTAATGTGAGCTGGCTGAGTCATTAGATGATTGACTATTAGATGATTGTCTAGTAGACTATAAGTGCCTTTTAAGTTTTCTTTTTGATTTTACAGCGTCCTTTAGTTAGCGGGTGTCTTCCTACTTCATCGGAGTACAGTACTGTAGTTTGATGTACAAAATAAATACTAAACAGGATGTAATATACTGCTTTGTCCATGTTTACAAATGTGATGTAATTATTTATTTATTTATTTTTGTCGTCTACGTATATGAGGAATAAAACATGGCAGGCCATGCTGTTATTGGAACCTAAATCAACAACCGCCCCAAAGTGTTTCTTTTTTTTTTCTTTTTTTTTTTTTTTTAATGATTTCATTTTTAATTATTAAAGTTGAGCCACTTGAGCCACAGGAGGAATCAGAAACCCAGCTAATTTCCTTCAGGATAAGGGAGTGTAATCCTTGAGCATTTCAGATATGTCAGCTATGGACTGGAGCATTACTTTTGCTCACGGCTTCCCTGTGAGCTTTTCTGTCATTCCTTTGAGAGATACGATGAAGCCAGGAGGGCTGGACATTACCCTAGAGACCATTTTAAATGGCACGCACCAGGGGACTGCACCGTGCTGCTTCATCTAAGCTCTGTCGCATTGCGTGTGTTGGGGAAAACAAGGTCCTTTAAATTAAAATTGTTTCCCTTTACTTCTTTTGAGCTATTTAATATAGTTATTGATGGGGCCAAAGATTAAATAGCCCTCTTAATAAATGCTTCCCTTGAGCCTCCTTCTGCTGCATATTAAACAGAATGTGTTGGACTTCTTATCATACATATTAAGCATCCAACTCTCATTACGTGTGTATGACCAAATATTGCTGTTTTTTTGTTCCTTGCTGTATATCTGTCCTTCTGAGAGCAACATTAATTTCCTCCCAGTGCTGTTATGAGCTGAATGCCAATACTTGTGTGTGGTCAAGATCATATTGTAGCTCTCGCTTTCTCACGTCCTTTGTCTTTCTCTCTGTTCGTCTCAGTCTGACTCAGTCCATACTGAATAGAGCCAGGTCAGAGAAGTGCTGGCGGAATGTCTGTGTAGGTGAATTCAGTGAGGATTTTTCTTTAGTCTGCCATTTAAGGCGCTCATCAGAGATTGCTCCAGGGTACCCCCCGTCTCCTGCGGAGCTGGGATTTAAAATACAGGATGTGTCACCGTGGACAGAATGCCACCATCCAACTAAAAGCAAGGCCACATTATGTCCACAGGTAAATTGTTCAAGCGACATAGTGCCTATTTGACACCATCACTTGTAGTGATGTGAAAAGACTCAAAAAACAAAAGAAATCTACATTCAGGGGCAGACAGAAGGAGTAGGTTGAAAGTCGTGGATTGTCTTTGTCATGGTGCTTCTTACCAAGTACTTATAAGGATGTGTTTAGCCTCAAAAGCCACACAGTTCGAACATTCAAGGTGCTGCAGTACAATAGTCAGACTGATGGAATGGAACACTGAGAAGTTGTTTATACCGAATGATGGTTAGTGAAAAGCCTTTCTTTCTTTCTTTCTTTCTTTCTTTCTTTCTTTCTTTCTTTCTTTCTTTTTTCGTCCTATAAGGCTTCTCATCAGTTCTAGAAACCTGGGAAGTTACAGAAGAATGTGAAAGATTATAGTCAGATGTGGCTGTTAATGGCAGTCGTTCATTTTAAGTGTTTGGGTTTTCATGCAAATGTCAACCTTAACATGGAAAATGCAGATGTGTGTGGAGAGGAAAAAGACCTACTAAATTTGAGCATATTCAACTTTGCTTTGATTTATTTGAAAGCAATCGGATTATCAAACAACTACAGTATGAGAGATGCTGTTCGCATGCAGAACAGCTGCATATTTCACCTATTGATAGCTGCAATGCATTGATCTTCACAGGGGAAGGAGATATTTTGTTACTTAGTATTATGAGTAAGGCTGAAGCCAGAGTCTGGATGGATAGGATTCCAGTTTCCTACAGGTGGAAATGAATTTCCTCCACAGGGTTGCTGTTTGGACTTTTGTCAGAAAGGTCACCGAACACTGAAATTTCCTCGTCTTTCGAATGCGAATGTAATAGGGACCTGGAAAGAATGTAATACCCTGTTCCAGTTTTGTGCAGTTCACAAGCCACCTAAAGTATTTCGTAGACTTCACTGCATAAATACAGCTTTCAGCTTTTGTAGCAAAAATGCCTACAGTATAAAAAGTGCTCTTTCATTAGATTTCAGTGTACTTCATTAGCTGATAAACATGTCCTCAGAAATCTTGCAACAAGAGCACTAGGGGGAAAAAAACAAAAAAAACAGAGGTTGGTTTGACCGAGAAGGACCTGAGAAGCAGATTGATTATGTTCTCTTGTAATGGACTTTTTTTGACTATTATTATCGTGTTGCATGATACGTGCATTATATCTGTCTGCTTTGTCCACTCTCTGCGTTATAGATCCGTGAGCAGCCATGACGAAGTCATATGAATTCAACTGGCAGAAGCATGTCCCTGATTTCCTGCAGGAAGGTGCCGTGTTCGACAGATTCGACGAGGTAATCCAGCACGTCCCTCTCTGTCGTCACTTGCAGTCAAGGCATTAACAGTCTTTCAGCATTTTTGACAACGCAGATGAAATGAATCACCAGATTTTGCACCCCAGGTAGAAAAAGCAGATGGTTCATTCTTTCTGCATGTAATGAGACAATTTTTTTTTTTTTAGATGCCTGATTACTGCCTTAAATACTGCCTTTATTGTGCATATGAGATATTCACACCAGACTTTGTCAAATCTTGTTATTTCAAAGTATTTCCTAGTTACCGCATTGCTCATTTGCACTCTGGGGTATTAAAAGCCTCAGTGCCTTCCAGACATGAGGCACACATCTCTAGAGATAAGTGCCTCCTGTGTCCCCCTCCCACGGCCTTTCCTCATTTCCCCAGCTAACTCAATCAGACCACTTAAATGGGCTGAAATAGGATTGGGCGTAGCTCTGTGCTACCCCAAGGACAAGAGTAACATAAACATACAAAGACAGATACTCATCTTCGGAGCAGGAGATTCCAGCTCAACCAGAGGAGTATAAGTGATTCTTTTTTTTTTTTTTTATTTAAACTCAACAGGATGATTACATCTTTTGCTGCATGAAGTAAAAATGTGCTTAGTTCCATCTGAGTCAGCGTGGCATTGAGCAGAAGTTTCACCTCAGATGGACAACCAGCATTAAAACTGTCATTAACCCAGTGCAACATTTCAGAAAAATTGCACACACACACACGCGCGCGCACACACACACAACCGCCAGGTCATGCACTCATATCAGACCAGCAGCATATCCTCCCACCCTGTTCTGCAGACATATCAGACACCCATCATTTCCAGATGGATAATTACATGCCGAGTTAAACAGCACCTTGAGCAGGCTGACACAGACTGGAGTCTGCTCTGCTGGATATCAACAACTTTGCACGGAGCTCAGTTATGTATCTCAAAATAAATGAAACCTCTGAAATATTCTGTAGGAGAATAATAAAAGCGGCGTCTCATTAACACGATTGCCCTGCAGGGTATGAGGCTCTTGATTAACACCGCAGATTCCTAGCCCAGGAATGAGGATGTAAATAAGACCAGGATCTTGTGGAGAGCAGTTACTGTTCATCCTGTTCCCACAGGGCAGCAGACGGTGAAGCTGTGGAGCCGGCCACCATCTTGGCTCCGGCGGCTGCCTTAAAGGGCATTCGCAGCGTGGTCATTATCCTTGCTCATGGGAGTCCACTCGCCTTAACGATACTCGAGTTTCTTAGTATGTAGGTCATTAATATATTCAAGTGATCCTTGTGTGTTATACACAGTGCCATTTTATCTGCACAGGAAATGAGTTCACCTAGACAAATGACACACTAAGGACTGGGGTGGCCTAGTGTCCTGGAGCAGTGAGGATTAGCAGGAGCAGCATTACAGAGGCAAATAAAGAGTCGGTAAAGTGCCTCAGCAGTGAAGGAAGAGCGTGTAAACAGGGTGTCTGGATTCATTTGCTCCACAGACCTCTCCTGGCACCGGCTCATCTAATTTGCTTTCGTCTGCAGGGGTATTCTGGAGTGCGGGTGAGGGGGCTATCCATTTTTTTTTTTTTTTTTTTTTTTTTTCCCCTCTGGCAGGACTAAGGATCATAGATTCCTTTTCCATTCCCTGTTCTTATTCTTTTACTGAGGGAATTAAGCACTCACATCCATAATCGGCACAAGTCATCCTTACTCAACGCTGCTGTGTGATATCACTAGGATTGTTCTAACGTTCTGATCCATCACTCCCTCTTCTCCCTCTGGGGAATCCCATGCAGAAATGGCAGCATGAGGCGTTCAGTGTAATCTCTCTCAGCTCATTTAGGCCCTGTCTATCTGTGCACGTCCCCAAGCCATCTTCTTTTTACAGCTATATCACGCCACCCATCCTTACCCGAGTTTGTGAAGAACTAAACTTTAAGCTGTTAAATCACTGCAGCAATAGACAAACTGCAAATTTCAATTCAAGCTATTGAATCGTGACCTGTATCACGCTCTTCCTCAGAGTCTAAAACTAGCGCTAGAGATAGATTTCAAATGCTTTTCCAATTTTGCCTTGTTCTCCGATGCTTAGGCTTGATCTCTATCTTATGTCCTCTTACACCTTAGACTGAGCGACTGATATGTACAGTAATGTTTTATGTTATGCTGTGCATTAAAACAGTTTAGCTTTTCAGTGTAAAACTAAAATGTGCATTTTGAGCAGTTATGATTATTACGCTTTACAGTATATTTTATGACTGAAGCTCGCCAATGTGTTTAAAAACTCACTGGAGTATAAATAAAAGGTGGCACATAGGAAAAATTGCCTTAGTCTTTTTTCAAGATCAGATGATACGAATGAAATTAGATAAATGTGTGTTGATCATCATACTGTATGTCAGGTATAACGACTATAAACAATGTGGCCATATCCACTAATAGGCAATAATAAAGTTTAAAACAGCCAGAGCTGTAATAAACCTGCCTTGGAAAGGAGACGGCTGTATTTTGTTCACACGTACAATAAGTGGTTAGAGAGGCAAAACATTCTCAATGGATCACAGTTGGAGAGTTATGGAAGGTGGTAGTATTTTAGTGTTGCCAAATCTCCTAAATCAATGAATCACTTGAAACGCATGCCAGAAGAAAGCCTTTTCTGTCATCAAACCACAGGAATAAGCACCGGCTTTTTTGCTAAATCTCTACTGAATCTTTGACTTGAACTGGCTCGGAAGGTCAGATGACTAATCAAATCCAATGTAAAAATGGTGTAATGACCACAGAATCTTTTGACATGGCCATCCCAGTCGACCTAAACCTCACTGGGCTGAGCTAAATAAGAAAGTCTTTAAGAAAGAATCTCAGGCCCTGGAGGATCTAGAGAGATTGTGTAATGAGACGTGATCTCAGATTCATTGCTCTGTATTCTCCAATCTCATTAATACAAGATAGCTTATCTCATTCCAACTAAGTAACCAATCAGGATAAGGACCTTAAGCATAAGTATCTGCGGATCATGTAGAACATCGCGCTTAAATAAAAAGGTGGAAACCAGGGTTTTGTTTTTGTTTTTCTTTAAAAGGCTAGGAACAAAGGTTAGGGTTTGAGTGAAATCAAATGCGACCCACTTCTGCAGCTCACAGCCAGCTGTCCTCGTGCCACTGGGTTGAGCAGCTACCTATACTGCCTGTAAACAGACCTAATACAGAACACCACAACCTCAGAGCCTGGGCATGTGGGTACTGTGGTGAGTATTAATATGACAAGGCAACTGGACTGATGACTGACATAATTCCAGCACATTTACAAAGCAAAACTGGTGGTAAGACCTGGCAAGTGTTTCGGGGGAACTCTTACTGGGTTGACATCACCCTGGTCACCATCGGTGCTGCAGATGACACGGCCTTGATAATCCATGCTGTCGTATAGGCTCTGCCAATGACGCCTTCCTCTGTGCCCCTAACAGAGGCCCTAGAGTTATGTTTTGAAAACCACTTCACATGCAATGAACAAGGAGGCTCCCTCTCTCTCCGGTGGCACTTAACGCTCCAAACTTTTCTGCTCCTCATTTCTCGGATCCCTTCTCACATATCAGCACTCTGTTGCCATGTCACCTAATGCAATCCTGAGCTTCCTATCCTGCTACAAATAGCATTAGGAGTTCAAGGTGACCCTGGTATTCTTCCAAAAAAGAGCAAATGAAATAAAGAGCAGTTTGGCTTAAGAACTGTAACTGATTCACTTTGTGCTGATTTGTATTACAGGTCGAGCTGTTGTTTCAGGGTTAACTATTTCCACTAAGGCAGGGTTTCTCAAGCAATTTTTAGCAACAATCTTCTTTCAGTGTTAAAAAAAAAAAGCCATCTTCTTAAACACAGCTCTTTAATATTAGAGTTGTTCATAAATAAAATGCTAGTTATATTAGACAAATATATGCCATTGGTTTGTTTAGTTTTTTCATTCCTTTCCATTTTTAACACTTTTTTTTGCCAAAAGGCCCAAAATCAGTTGGTGTTAAATGTAGACTTACAGTAAACACCTTTCATCGTATTTTTGTTTGGTTGGTTGATTTAGTCAAATTTAGGTTACACTGAAATTGACATTATGTCCTATAGGTATCACCTTTTTTTATGCTTTCTTCTGGGAACAGTCATCTCTTCCTGGATGACTGTTCCCAGAATCCGAGAGCTCACTGAACGGTTTGATGAGTATGAAAATGACGAAAATAAAGAAAATAAAGAGTTTCTTTATTCATGCTCTTATATGATTAGTTCATTAAATAATAAAAATTTCCACTCAGTTATTACTAGTCACATTTATCTGTTTCTGTCTCCCATGGTTGGATAAATAAATAAAGTTAAAGTTGGATAAAAAAAAAAAAAACTAAACAAACATGCCTTGATAATGCTGTGTGCCTTTCGAAAACACGATGTTGGAATGAATGAAAATAAACCTTCTAATCATACGCAAAATATACAACAACTTTATTAGCAGTCAATATTGTTCTTCATTACCACAGGGGCATTAAAAAGACCAGGCCTCGTATTACGTGGTCTACTTTGTGAACCACGGTACTAAAGAAAATGTATTTGCATCCACATTCCTTTAAAATTTAGACCTATACTGTATATGTTTGTTCCGCCTTTCACTCCTGTTCACCACAAGCTATAAATATGAAATATAAATATGAAATTCTTGAGTGTGTTGGGAGGCATAGAATGTGAACATAAAGAATTGAGCTGTTTCAAATTTTTTTTCATCCGAACCTGTGCTATGCTTCCATATCGGTGCACCTGTGCCATATAAAGCAAGATGTGCCTGAATAGACCATCGGTTATTAACAACTCTTCTGTTCCACAGGATCCTTTTGTCTTTGAATCCAGCTGCCTTTTCAAAATTGATGAATTTGGATTCTTTCTCACGTGGAAAAGTGACGGCAGGGTAAAAGTTCTTCTTCTTTCTTTTTTTTTTATTTGTTCGAATGCATGCATTCGTTTTGTACAGACCTGACTCGAACATCGGGTCTTCTGTCCATCTGACTATTATTTAAGGATAATGGATGTGAACCAAATGTCTTTCAGGTCTAACTGCACATACTGTTTATAAATAGCAAACTGTAATGCTAGGAGCACAATATGAACTCTTACCGCACAGCTGGCAGGACTGTTGCATTCTGAGCTGTAATCTGTGTTAATGTGTAACAGAATGAAGTTTCCCATCTCGTTCTGTGTTGAAATGTGCCTTCTCTTCATTCGTCTTCTTTTTGTTTTGTTTTTTTTTTGTTTTGTTTTTTTTGCAGGAGGGCCAAGTCCTAGAATGTTCCCTCATAAACAGTGTCCGTACTGGAGCTGTGCCAAAGGTGAGTCTTAAACGAAGTCATTTCATTATGGACCTGCCCCCAAGAGCTCATCTCGGCCATAGAGAAATGGCTTTAGAAGCTGTAGAGAACTGGTCTTCTGGAGAAACATTTCCAATCTTAAGAGTTGTCTTTTAAACTGATGAGAACCCTGAAGGGACCTGAAAGAGCTTTCACCTGTTGCTTTTTTTCGAGAAAGCATTAAATACTCTAAAGCATCAATACTGCAGCTGCAGAGTAGAGATGCAGATTTATCATGTGCTGGAGATCAAACAGGATTATATGTATTACTTTTCATCCTTCTATTAAAGAATCTTTCTAAGTATAGGCTTGGATTTTTTTTTTTTTCTCTCCGCAGACAGTAAACAGGAACCTGTTTCGAAAGAAAAAGGAATTGGGTCTAGTTTGGTTTGTTTTGGCACTCCCGGCTAATGTTATCAAGATCAATGATCCTACGTATGTTATAAGATCAACGATCCTATGACTTCCTCTGAGCTGCAAATATTGACCTATCCCAGGGATAGGCCCTTCCTTCTTCTCTCTAGCATTTGACCTTTTTTTTTTTTTTTTTTTTTTTAAAAAAGCACTTGATTATTGGAAAGTCCCGTTCTTCAAAAGAGAAGTAAAATCAGATGCATACGTACCCTAGAAACCATTAAACAGTCTTTGTGTGTGTCAGCGCAAGTGTGTGTGTGTGTGTGTGCGTGCGCGCGTGTGCGAGTGTACGTGGGCGTGTGTTGACTTGCAAATATAGACCAGGACGTGGCATATGTCAGGCTAGCTGAGAGGGAAGTGTTCTGTTTTACTATCATCTCTCCATCGTTTGGTGACATGTTGTGTGTCAGGCTGCAGCAGCTCATAAACAGCAGAACAAAGGCAGATCAGGAGCCATTGTCTGTCATTGAACATGACATCGCTGTGCGGCACGTCTCTTTTGTAGTCCTAAGTAGATTACACATTTATGAAGCTCTATTGTTTTGCTAGTTCATTAAAACGCATTACAGGATTAGTGGAGTTGAGCGCTCGAGTTTTTGACTCAAAGCTGTAGGCGTTCAGGCATTGTTTCCTTGACAGCTTTGTCCTCCGAGTTTTTGAACGTGTCATTAAAATGAATTCAACTTAAAGAAGTTTCATTATTTTAGTAAAACACACACTATGGGAACACCACGGCTCGGGTTTCACGACACTATTAATTCCACAAACAAGCGTCAGGGCAGATATGATCTGTTGACTCAGTACACTGACTCAACACTTGGTTTTACGTGCGATTAAAATGTCGTTTTGTAGTATGTGCTAACGTTCAACTAATAGCGCACCTTTTCCTCCTGTTAAGGATTTATGAACAATAATCAGAAGTAGGGCTGCATGATAATGGTTAAAACAATAACAGTTATGCTCAACACAGTACTTTATAAAAATTTTGTAATAGTTCTATGGCATCTTTTTTTTTTTTTTTTTAATAGAATGAACAGAGTAATTTGTGCATTATAAGGTTGCGTTCCTTCAAAGTCGTAATAGAAATAAAGTAAGGCTGGCCCTCGGTCACATTAATTAGTTTTATGTATTAAAAAAGCTCCGTTTTTTTAAATAGTTGGTGTCCAAACCAACAAAAACGGAAACAAGCCACTCACCCTTTTATTTAGTTTCTTGCTGTCTTGCTTAATTACTCAGTAACTCATTTTCTATACTGCTTATAAAATGAGAATGGGAAGCTGGATCTAATCTCGGCTGACTCCGGGCACAAAGCATGGTACGGTACACCCTGGATAAGTCACCAATCCATCACAGAGACAAACAACCATCAACCCTCACATTCAAACTTATGCTCAATTTGGAGTAGCCAGTCAACCTAATCTCCATGTCTTTGGACTGTGGGAGGAAACCTGAGTACCTTAAGCAAAATTATAGCAAAATCTCTCAGTGTTAATTCAATTAATAACATCTCTAAACCTTTGCTTAAGTAATAACCGGTGGTAGGTAATTGGAGAGATAAACGCTAGACAAAGGCACAATAAAGATGGAGAACTCTGGTGGGGCGAGTTTTATTGAGGTCATAACAAGTCCGTATCACACTTTTCTTTTAGGAGAGGTGTGTAATAAACTAAGAGCACGGTGGTGAAAGAGTGACCCTGTCTGTACATAGAGAATGCTCATGGCTCTGTGTTGAACCAGGTTTGTTTTTGTGTTCCGTGGTGCCCAGGACCCAAAGATTGCTGCGTCCCTGGAGGCAGCAGGGAGGAGCGAAGCCGATCTGGAAGGCTGCGTCATCTGTGTGTGCAGTGGCCCTGACCTGGTCAACCTCAGCTTCATGTACATGGTGGCTGACAGCGCCGACACCGCCAAGGTAACCCTTATCACAGGATATCGCTATGGAAATCTGAGTTTTAACTAGCACAGTGTGTAAACACAGGCTGATTTAACACCAGTGTGTTGGACAATGCAATAAAGCAGCAGAAAGTCATTACCTTTCCTAAGATTTACTATCTAGCAGTGAATGGTCTGGCCAATTATAACATTTGAAATAGCCAATATACGGTCGAGTGCAAATGTTTTTATACCCTTAGAACAAAATAAAGACATTTAGCTTATACCGAAGTTCCTCCACAGTTTCTTTATCACAAATAACAAAAAAGGGTCTGTAGTGTACAGTATGTTAATACATACGTATCTTATTGCCTGTGTAATAAATAATTCTACAATAATAAGCCAAACTTTTGCCATTTAAGCTGCACAATTATCTTTTATATTGTATGAACAACTTTTGAATGTAATATTTGTTCTCTGTAGATCCTGATATTTGTTCTACTTCTTTCAAATTGCTTGTCCAGTCTTCGTCCAGACAGTAGCTGTTACAACTCCCGATCCGATCAGGAGACCGAGATTATCAGATCGTTGCTCCTTTTAAAGCAATTTCTGTTTTTGATTTCACCTTATTTTTGGTTTGCTATCTTTTAAGTCATTGTTAACTTTTTTATTATTATTATTATTTCTACACTATGTACTTGTTTTATCTTTTAAGAAATAACTTCAAATCATTGTAAACTCTTTTTTTTTTTTTTTTTTTGTATTTTTAGTTTCTACACTATGTACTATGAACACAAAAATCCCCTCTAAAACTTGGAGCTTCTCCTTCATACAGTAGATGGAGGTCATGTCACAGGAAGTAAAACTCAACTGGTTTTCAAAACTAGTCAACTATTTCAAAACCGTGATTTCCACTTGTCTTTCTCAGGTGAAAATAACCTGAACATTGTGTACTGTGAATATGAGTTATGAAGAAAATGAGCCGTGAGCAATGTTGGGAAAAAAAATTTACATCATTTTGAAGTCCACTATGTTGGATTCAACCACTTTCAATCCCCTCCATTTCCAAGCGTGTATTAGAATGTACGGTGGCCGTCAGGTGCCCGTAGCATACATCCAGGCACCTACACTCACACTCCCTTGCATTTTCTGTGCTTAATAATAAGTATGATCCTCAATTTTCAAAAATTGGGTTCTCGAATTCCCTCGGCTTTCTATCTTCTTCCTTTTCGTCCTTCCGGTGATCATTCCAGATTCACACTGACACTTGTAAAAACGTGCAGCGCTGAAGGCGCTCTCTAGAGGCTTGTCCGTTCTACTGTAGCGGCACAACATGAAGCTCTGTAGATGTGGATCTGCGCACTATGTAGAAATGAAGTGTTCATTCTAAGCTTGTGAAACACAGAAATGTGTAGTTACAGGTAAATTCTGTAACGAATTTTGTACGTATGATATTGGATATATATTCTGTTTCTGCTAATAGATACCCTCAAAATCCTACATAGTGGACTTTTAATATTTGTCCATATTTAGTATAAAAGAATTGCTAAAATGGATCCTTTTGGCACTAACAGCAGTTTAAGGTGCTTCTAACAATAAGGACTGGTGAACTGTACGGATAATCAATTCCTGGGTTAGCCCTCCCCCATCACACACACACACACACACACACACACACACACACACACACACA
>JAOVYU010000040.1:542881-554807 GCA_025674565.1 Synodontis membranacea | reverse complement strand
CAACTAGATAGCCATGTTTTTAGCTATAGCTAGTGTGTGTGTGTGTGTGTGTGTGTGTGTGTGTGTGTGTGTGTGTGGCCTGTAGCAGTGGAGGAAGATAAGTTTCTGCTTTGCGTGTGTATTTCCTGCAGGTACTTGTTGAAGCCAGATTTCATGCGCCGCTCTGACAGGATGTTTGACCCGTTCTCTGAGACCCCAGTGGATGGTGTCATTGCTGCCACCTGCAGTGTCCAGGTGAGACTGTTTGGCCTAAAGAGGGCACTGTACACCTACAGTAAACTCGTACTGTCACTAAGCAATTCTGATTGCCTGCTACTGGAGCTACTTACGAGTCTACTGTACATATCGGTTTATATTCGTCCTTCACAACTGGTACTTGGATCAGATTTTCGATCTTGCGTCCGTTCCTGATTCCGCTAACTGATGTACATGTTGTATATCTGCCTCTATCAGGTGTTCTCAGGTCAGTTTTTATCCGATAAGAAGATTGGCACTTATGTAGAAGTGGACATGTACGGCCTTCCCACCGACACCATCCGCAAAGAGTTCCGCACCCGCATGGTGATGAACAACGGCCTGAACCCAGCCTACAACGAAGAGCCTTTCGTTTTCAGAAAGGTAAGCCACCACACACTCACAGAAGTGAAACGGGGAGACAAACACAGCAATATGTAATTATACTGAAATTCAATTAGCGTTGCATAATCTAATTAAACGTCTTTTATCTGTGTAAAATGGGTTGGAGAGTGATCACACACACAAAGGCTCATAATAGCTGTATTTACAACTCAGATGTTGTAAAGTATCACACTACAGCATTTTTGGCAGTGTATGTAACAGACCTCTGCCAGCATAATGATTCAGACGATACATTGTGCTTCACTCTGTATGCTTCGTGTTGTTTTCATCTTCAAACAGCAGCACAGGCACAGAATTAACTGCTGCTGCCTCATCAGCCTTTCACGCATTCCTGTAGAGCTCTACGATGTTACTATAGCACGTCATGTAGAACAGCTTTCAAATTATACTTACTGTAATAATTGACATGCTTTTGGAATTGACCCGAACAGGGTCACGGCAGGGTCAAATGTCTGACAGCTTTCTTTTAAAAGCCCTCTTCCTGTTTGAAGTATATACTGTATGTATGGATAGTGTTCCAAATTAATAACAAGGAGGACTAGACTTTATGGCATAGACGTCATTGGTGTAGGAGTCTTTTTGTTTTTAATTAGGAAATGTTAAATATCACCTTATCAGCAGAATCCACATCAGTCTTCATCTCATTATCATTATCCCTCTCTTAACTACTCTATTGGAAGGGTGTCTCCCAAATACCATAAATACAGGTAAAAATCACTGGCAGTATTTAAACACAAGCCTCATTGTCTCTTCAATAGACTGATCATTCGCAGGGAGATAATCACATGGACTGAGTCAGTTCTCTTGGCATGTTCCTAATGAGTTTTCATTAGGTCTTTTTTTTAATAATTTTGGAACCTTGGTCTGCTGTCATTTGTGCCAAGTTTAAGCACTTTTTTCTGTTTTGATGATGTAATGGTGCAGGAGCATCACAGACATTCCTGATCGGATTAAAAATTTTTATTTATTAAACTCATGTCTGTTTCACAAAGCATTTTCACAGAACTGTGCAAAAACAAAATGTCTGAGAAGAGAGCACTAGGCTAACAAGGATTCAGACATCTTTAAAAGTTTTGATGTGTGTTACATTCCGTTAGCTGTAGCCAAGGGCAGACTACGTCCACATTCTGTATTAGCACAAATGAGCATTTGCTAAATGTTGAGCCTCGCACACACCCAGTTATCCTCTGCATTGAGATCCTCCATCTTCGGCGTCTGCCTGGGGGAGCAACACTCTCTCGGGATTACAGCCCACTGTGTGTCAGAGTTGCACGCTGTTCAAACTGAATCGATTAGACTTGTTTGTTTCACTGTGGAATGCAACTGTCTAAAATCTTGATCAAAATCTGAGAAAAGTAAAACAAAGCCCTGACAAGGTAAGAAAATAAATAAATAAACAAATAAACACATTTCCATATATTTGTGTATAATTCATTTCCAAATGTAGAGCTGTCAGATGTATATTATTGGCAGAAAAAAATATATTTAAAAATATGTATTAAAAATATATATTAAAAAGTATTTTTAAAAATACATTTTTTGTAATTTTTCGCAGCTTTATGGAATACCATGTACTGATTTCCGATGGGTCTCAAAGACATTCTCAATACGCAGCTTTTCAGTGTTTGCTTGAATCCGGTTTCTCATTTGTGCAATATTGTTTTATATGAACAATGTAATTTCTTCATTGTTTTTTGCTCCGTGCTACTTTATATCGAAGCATAGATTTACCAATAAAATAAGACAGGATTATTAATTTGTATTTTCTTTTATACAATTTCTTTGGGACAAGCTTTTCTTTGGAAAGGGTTACTCGTTTTGCTTGTTTGCTGGTGTTCGTGTGCGCGCTGCCTGATGAGTGGACTTACACCAGCTTCAGTATTTGAGTGGCAGAAGATTGGGATAAGGTGACGAAGAAATGTGTTGAAAAGGAAAATAAAGTTCATGGACGTCATGCAAACGAGCAAAGGAAATGGATCGATATGATGCTTCCTTTTATTATAAGAAGATCAGATCCCGAGCAGTATGAGAGATGACAGAATAGAGCATGTGAAGATTGGAGAGGGAACAAAGCAGTGAAGAGCAGTTGAAACAGCAGGAAACCGAGAGAGCAGGAGGCTGGTACAATGAAATATGTGCTGCGTTAACCAGTCAATATCATTTGGTGATATTTCAGAATCTCAGTCGCTTTAGATAAACGTTAAAGCTTTAATACGGCGTTTGGGTCAGTAATTGTATTTTAAGCATTTTTATTGGTTGAAGGAAATCAGGAGTGAATGAACAAGGGACAGAGAGAGAAAGCAAGGCTATTATGCTGAGACCAGCAAAAAGGCAGAATCTCTCATCCGTGACACTGAGACTCCAGCACAGGCCATAAATCACTGCTGCCGCAGTGCTGCCCCCCCCAGCCCCCCCCTACACACACACTTACTGCTGTGACTGCCCTACACACATATTCACACACACACCTACATAAGCCATCAGCACTGCTGTTACTTTCAGAACACACTGCTGGTTTTAACACATTTGTGCACCCATCATTGTTGCCATTATCCAACACTTGTTCAACCAACACTGTCACAAAAGAACAAAACATGTTAAACTCAGACACTGACTCAGATGAGTGCCAAAAGTTCTGCAAACACCTCAGATATATTTTAATAGCAGACACAGATATTTGCATTAACCCATAAATTCACACACCAACAATCAATCATCTATCAGCACAGCTACTAATCTCCTACACACACACACACACACACACACACACACACACACACGTCCATTAATACTCTTGTAATCAACACTATGGCTTGCAAGCACCTGGATTAAAGACGGGTCGCATTTTCATTTAGTAGAATTTAATAATAATGAAAATTGTGGCTACAGTTAGACTCTGCAGTGGTCTCCACAGATGCTGCGAAGGCATTTGATCATGTAGAAGGAGAATAATATTTTAAGGTGCAGCAGTGGATTAGATCATCTATAATCTAATGAGGGATTCATCTAATCTGCACGTTGCAAAAATTCTTTGGCTTTATTAGCGGTATGTTAGCTCTGCTCTTCAGTCTTTGGTGTTAGGTGTAACAGGACTGTCTCTTGTCACCATTGTTGTTGCCATTGGCCATGAACCACTGACAGAAGCCCTAAGAAATCACAGACCAGGTGCAGAACATGGCATTTCAACAGACCAAACAGAGCACTTGAAAAAAAAGACAGTAGCAGAATTAATTAAAAAAATTAATAATAATTAAAAAAAAATCTGCTCATCTGTTCAGAGACATTATTTAAGCCATAGCTAGGTTTCCATTACAGTTTTGCTCAACCAAAAGTAATATGCAAAAAATTTTAACAAAAGATAATTGTGAACGGTCTACGTTTCTATCAAGTGATGTTATGCGATTTAATCTTGGGTTTCTCCTCTTGCAAAAGGTTTCTCCTCTCGCAATAACTCTTACAGAGCGCTCTTTTTTAGAAAGTTGAATGCTGTGAAAAATGTCTTTCCCATTTCAATTTTGCAAACTATTGCATCTGAAAAACCACCTCATATGAGCGTGAAAACTTCATTTGTGTAAAAATGTAACTTTTTTTATTTCTCGCATTTATAGCTATAAACTATCATCCTCTGGTGCATTCCTGCGTGCCAGTCCCAAGCCCGGATAAATTGGGAGGGTTGCACCAGGAAGGTCATCCGGCATAAAAACTCTGCCAAATCAAATATGTAAGCGGACCCCTTAAAAGACGGGACAAACACTAGGAGTGAGAGAGAGAGCCATAAACTATCATTATTTGTTAAGCATTAAAAACTAGTTGTCTTCATTCAGTCTTGTTAGTTGCTTAACAGGACCTATATGTTTTCATTGGATATTGCTTGCACAGACATTATATTATCTGACTGGTTTTGACTAAGTACGAAAACTCTAATGGATATTTTAGCTCCTTCTCAGGTTAGAAGATTGTATTAATAAAACTCAGGCAATATTCCCTAGGTCCTTTTCTTGTCAGAAACCTCAATAAGCTGCCTGAGCTCAATTTTTTTCCCCCAACTGTTAAAAAGATTTAAGGAATAGGTACGATAGACATTATATTTTCCCCCCGGGATGCATTATTTACTCCAAATAATCCCCCTCAACTTATTTATTCAAAAATAATTATCCAGACACAGTTATACAGACATTTTTCAAGATTTATCTGGCACAAGAAAAGTCTAGACTTAAGCTTTCCAAACTTCAATTTCTAGTTGGCAGAGGATGTCTGTTTTTTTCCCAATAATCAGCTGTATATCTGCCATAAAAGAATTTATTGAAAATGGTATCAGGAAGGATATTGAGGCCCCATAGCAGTTCTGTGTGTGTATAACAATCTTCTCGGTTAAGCCTCCTCACACAGAATATGGACAAAAATATATATGAAAGATGAAATATAATCATCTTCTTATTAGTTTGGGTAATTTCAGATTAGACATTTTATTTTAACTAAGATTATCATCCCCACTGACCATTTGATCTAGACAGTCATCAAGGAACTACAAAAAGCCAGCCAAAAAAAAATTTTATATTCTGCTCTTTATATTATTATTCTATTATTTTTTTAAATAAAGTGGCAGTATCTCATATTGTATGCAGTTATTCTGGATCAAAACTACCGGTAATTATTTTACTGTCTGACCGGTTAGCTTGGTTAATTGGACTTAAGACAATTCCACATTAATAGGTATACTGATGCTGATTTTATTATACAATAAAAAGGTTTTTATTGTATATTTCAGAGGTGTGACTTGAGATTTTTTTTTTTTGTAAGCTATCCAAGTAGTATAGCTAAAGCTCTGCCTTATATGATTTTATTTCATAATAAATGATGTTCCAATTTGTTGAGTGTAATATAAGTAAGGAATAAAACCTGATCGGGCATGCTGTTATAGGAAAATAATCAATAATCAATAATCAACGATTACAGTTTTTCATTTAATTCAATTTTGTATAGCACTTTTTAACAGTGGACATTGTCTCAAAGTAGCTTTACAGAAATATATAAATTCTGCTTATATTTTATTGCATTTATTATAGAACAGCAAAAACACTTTTATTCATTTCTAGTTGAATGTATGAGAGATGCTACTAAAAGTATTGTGCTTTTACCTCGACTGTTACAAAGTGCTAAAACTGGAGACCCCTTTCTAAAAATGCTTAATAAACATCTCACAGAAAACCTTACTAGATTCACACTTGCATTTTTTTTTTAATCAGTTCATGTGGAGGTTTCTGAGTTGAACTGTTAATCAAGAAACAGCAACATAATAGCAATCTTAATCAACACCTTTGGACCAATCAGAATTTAAAAAGATTGACAGTGCTGCGATGACATTTATAACACATTTTTATTGTTTAGAGAACCCTTTTTGTCTTTGACTCGGCGTTGAGTCGGCGTTGCCCTCCTGTTTCTCAGGGCAACTAAAGCTAAGACAAATGTCTCTGTGAGTGTGGTTGTGACAAATGACCTGTTGACACCCTTCACAATCTTAGCTAAATCCACTTCCTTTTTCCTCTTCTCTCATTTCATTGTTCCAGCTCTTTTCCTCTGGCATTAATTTGTCACCGTGTCCTCTTATCTGCCGCCAAGTTGTACTGCGTTTCTGCAGCGCTGCAATTTCACTGCACTCGTCCTTGGCCTGCAGGTTACTGGCTAGAAAAAAAGAACACATTTTAGCAGGGCATGTTCAGATAAGGGGGCCACGATCCTGTGAAGGAACGATGATATTGTACGCATTACTGTATACCTGCAGATAATACTAATGCTATCTGTAATGAGACAAACCTCATTACAGATGAGTACTCTTATTGTAACTGTTTAGTGTACAAGAGCCATTTTATGGATCTTGACTCTTGTATCAAGACTGTATACTCGAGATTTTAACCACATGCACTTACTGTATGCCCGTAGTCAGTTAACCCTTTTGCTGTATTGCATGCACATTTAGGGGGTTTTGTTGTTGTTCAATTTAATACAGAAGATATTAGTCTGTCTAATGCAGAACACATACTGTATATCATTATTAAGGTCATGGTTAATGATAGAGGTTTATTGAAAAGAAAGATGCATTTATGCTTCTACAGTATATTTGACTAAACTGCATCTCAGTCTAAATCAGGTTTGGTGGCCTGATTTATATCCCTTTTAAATGCATCTTTGGTGCATTTACGCGTGTATTGTTATGTAGATAATCCCTATTCCTGCATAATCATGATGCTCAGGCTGCATGAAGTGATCACATGTAAACAAGATGTCTTACGCAGACATTTTCCAGTAAGATACTGTCAGTCAAGACTAAAACCTGGCTTGGGCAGCTGCGGTGCCATAGTTCTATCACGAATACCTGTTCCTGTCCTGAGGCTCCTGCCTTTAAATTTCATGTCATAGATGATTTTTTTTTTTTTTTATTACTGCCGTGCTGTTTCAGTAATAATGCAATGAAGGAATGTAAAATCTTAATGTTCTGTAATGTTCTTTTCCTCTGTCTGACCCCAGGTCATCTTACCTGAACTGGCTGTGCTGAGAATCGCGGTGTATGATGATAATAATAAGCTGATTGGGCAGAGGATCCTGCCACTGGATGGCCTTCAGGCTGGCTATAGACACATCTCTTTGAGAAATGAGGGTAACAAACCACTCTCTCTACCCACCGTCTTCTGCAATATCGTCCTCAAGACCTACGTACCTGATGGTTTTGGGGGTGAGAAGACAGCACACGCACGCACACACACATACCACGCAATTAAATCCAGATGGCTCCCACACTGCATCATGACTGTGACCCTGCTTCCATGGATTTGTTTTCTATGTTTCATTTTGAAGTTGACCAAGCTGTTCGAGACAGTGAGTTAGTGTTGGTGATTATGGATGGCCAGGAGTGCTTTTTTTGTTTACTTCTCTCAAATTACACATAGCATCCAATTAAATCCAGTAGTAAGCAATGTGAATTCATTATCAAACAGCAAATTCCTCCAGAAACGGAGCCCGAATCTGCAGGTCGAGTTTTGTAATAGGTTACATAGGGGCAGGATGCTCTTCCTTACAAAGTAGTCCACAGACACCAGGCAGAACCTGGACCTGTGGAACCAGGACAAAGCTGTATCACAAGCGAGCTAACTATGGCTCAATTATATAACTCTACTAGCAGTACAATGTACCATCACTTTGCATCAAATACAGCAATTTGAGCAAAAGCAAAGATGCAATACAAGTAGAATTAAGCACCTGCATTGGCAATAACTCCAAAGATGCATTTCTTCATAGGTTATAAGATCTCCTTAAAATGTAGCGCATTCCATCAGGTCTTAATTTTGTCCTAGTTCCTTGCTTAGTAATGATAAGTGTGATCATGCCCTATCTGTAATTAATAGCTCAGAATAGTGATGTACGGCTGTAATTTCTTTCCTTTCTTCCTGATTGCAGCTCTGAAGCGATAAATAAAGAGAAAAACATTCACTGTTAATTCCTGCTTCTACATCACCCAAGCATCAATTTTTTTTTCATTGTTCACCGCAATAACAATTTTTTACCAGTTTCTTTCTGCATTATTTGTATCTTATTCATGTCTGGTACAAAACGCATACTCGCATTTTTCAGCACCCCATTTCTTACAAATTTCAGCGTTAGAGTCCTCGAGTACTCGAGTTCTCTAGTGGGCAAAATAACCAAAAATGTGACTCAGTCCACCTACACCTCCCACATCACACACACACACACACACACAATAATACTTAACACAGCAGGTTGCATCAGGCTGAGTCATTGTTTTTGAAAATTGTCTGTGTGCACCTACGTTTGTCAGCCTTTGGAGAATGTAATGGTATCTTACGTTAAAGCTATCCACACTACTATTGTATAGACTTTTAGACCAGCGTGCATGAGAGACTTGGCTCTTAAAGGTTGACTTTGAGTTCTTATATTCTGGTAGCTGTTAAGTTCGGTTAATGAAATTAAAAAAAAAAAAAGAAACGTGGTCTGCCATCTTGCAACCAATCACGAAAAGGTGGTGCCTCCATTATAATTGTCATTTTGGGTGCTGAAAAATGCTTGTTTATAATTGCCTGCCAGTCATAATGCCTGTTAATCTCTGTTGTGGGAGCAGTCAGGCATCCTAGTCGAGGCAGCAGTGCATATGTGGTTTGAGGACATGGCTTTCGAGAGCACACTCAAGGGAAGTACGTTTTGGATTTTGCGATTTCAGAACATCTAGCTTCAAATAGTTCTGAAAATTGCTGATTATGCCATTTAGTGCCCATACTCGGGGGTAAATTGAGATTTTGCTCCTACAACCAGAGGCCACCTCTGGCAATTGGTTGAAATACTACATGTCCTGACTACTCAGAGCACATCTCTGCCCCATAGCCATGACCTAGATCTATCCAGATGATGTGTATTTGAGAGCTTGTGTGCCAGGCGTCTCTGTAGACTCCCTCTCGCCCACTAGTGCCCTTCTGTTCTTAAAGGACCTACTCAGCATGTGATCTTTTAACAGGACAAATAGTGTAGATGTTTTTCTTTAAACGTGTAGCTGGTATAAGGATGGAGAATTCACATTTTGTCCGGGAACATATAGAAGGACATAAGCTTGAGAAACCTGAGATGTGGATAATTGCATATCATTTCATGTTTTAATTAAATGCCCTCCAATGTGTACTAAAGAAAAGAATACAGCGTACTCTAAGATGGATGATATTAAAGGCAATTCAGGGTTTTCTAGTAGGTGTGAAATGCATCAGGGAGATTAGTAGGAGGTTGTGCTTCAGAGCAGATTTGCCTTCTTACAGAATACAAGTGCAGTAGCATCTACTGTAGATATTTTGGCATCATCTTGTATTGACCATGTGACAGTAAAAATGATCACTCAGATGTTGATTTATTTGTAGCAGGGAAGAGTCTAGCCAAGGTCCACAGATCAGATAGAGATGGACCCAAGCACCAAGAGGTCCAAAGGTCACCTAAGAGCTCAAGCCTGCTAAAAGTTTTATTTTATTTTATTTTATTTATTTATTTTTTTTAAATATAGATATACTTACGCTGGGAGCTTAGAAAGCTCAAGAGTAGGCTAGAGAAGCCAGAGAAAATACCAAGCTGTACCAAAGCTAATTTTCTGACTGAGCCATACAAACCAGCACCTAGCAAGGCTGACTCAAAAGAGTAAGCCCTGGCTGCCTGGAAAGCTCTCCTTAAATAGACCCAGGCACAGGTGGAGCTGATTGCCAGTGATTATGATTGAGGTGGTGCTGTCAGGCTCTGTTTCTCATTCTGTGATCTAAAGTGAGAGTTCTGTGGTGGCTGGAATTGTCATGCCGCTACTACTGTGTCTCTAAAATGCAGCAGATTAGCTCTATACACACCCTTATTTCAGTGGATAATCTCACTCTGAATTCTGTAGATGTGTACCTTCTGTGAACTGCTGCTGTAACCATAAAAGCTGCCCTGTGCTCGTACCAGGACTCGTATTCACAATATGATCATTCTGAACAGCCTTTCATCACAGGCTGTTGGCCTTCATGTTTCTCACCTGTATAGTGTAATGACTGAAAATCCCTCTATCTGGTGTCACCCAAAAAAAAGGAAGGGACATTCAAGAGATATATATATATTTTTTTCATTAAAAAAGCAATAGTTGATACAGTTTTCATCTTAGGTTTTGTCAACAAAATGAACACTGGTGTATTTCACACTGAGAATCGTAACAAGCTTAGCTTAGTAACAAGTTGATTAGTAAGTTAATTACTCATTTTGTTGTTGCATGTTGAGCTTTAGAGGACACTGTACCATTTTCAAAATGAAGGAATCAGCCATTAATTTTCCTTTTAAAAGCCACAAAAGAATACAAACTATTGTGTATATATCCCGTGCTTGGATTTTCCTCTTTGTACTTTCAGCCAGCGCCGGAGCTGAGAGTAGGTTGGGTTCTGGAGGTTCATGATCTCGCCTGTCCTTTGAGATGTTTTAATAACATGCATGAATATGTGCGTTTGATTATCATGTGCTGAATGGCAAGTGAGTCCTCTTCCTCTGCTGTGTGTTGTGAGAGGCTTGTTGAGCGTATGTCCATGTGTGTGTGCGTGTTTGTGTGCTCGTGGTTATTTTCCTCTCTTTCAGCTGGAGCCTTTGTGCTGCTGGTCCAGCACTCAGTCTCTAATGAAGTGCACAATTTATTCATGAAGGTGCTGGCTGAGGACAAGAGAAGACAATAACCCCCCAATAACAATAATAAATATCAACATCAACATTAGAGCAGAGATCCATTTCTGTTCATTTTTAAATAATATAATCTTTCAACTTGTAGTCACTATAACTGTTTTATTTACTTATTTTTAGCGCAGAATAAACCCATGCCAATCGTTGCAAATATTGTGTTATTCGGTTGCTGACTTCAGTATCTTCTCTGTGACTGTCCTGTTTCTAGCTATTGTGGATGCTCTCTCAGATCCCAAGAAGTTCCTTTCCATAGCAGAGAAGAGAGCAGACCAGATGAGAGCTCTCGGCATTGAAACAGTATGCTCATTCTACTGTACACACTTTGCCCTACTACATTTATTAGTGCTGCTGTCTATGAAGTGAGGTTACAGAAGCCTGTGTGTGGTTCTAAATAATGTTTTCTTGACACAGTCTGACATTGCAGATGTGCCAAATGAAATGACCAAGAATGATAAGAAGGGCAAAGTGAATCAGGTGAAGGCGAACGTGACGCCTCAGACCAGCTCAGACATGGGTCAGAACTACAGCAGCACTCAGAACAACAGCTACGAAGCCAAGAAAGGTGAGGCTGATGGGTACAGACCTCTTACGTATCGAAAATAAGGGCCGCTCACAGGGCACGGTTTCATACTATTTAATCAGTCTAACACATATATGCTTGTGGTGTCATCTGGTTTTGTAGTGCCCAGACAATAAGAATATACCCTGTTTGATCCGGAGAAGAATTGTTTAACAATTATATTACTATTAAGATGGTGAAATAAAAACACTTATTTGTAGTGGATCTACAATTTTGAACTTATTTTGTCATGTTAATTGGAATGTATTCTTTACCATAACCTTGCAAGTACCACGTAACAGTTTATGTTGGAAATTATATTTTTTTTTCTGCTGCTGATGCGGCATGACATGCTGTATATTTGAATGTATCCTTACAGATTCTGCTCTGGTGAACCAGGTGACCATTGAGGACCTCAAACAGATGAAGGTGAAACTTTCTGTTTGGATTCTTTGTTGTAAATATGTGGAATAATAATAATAATAATAATAA
>JAOVYU010000040.1:476535-492977 GCA_025674565.1 Synodontis membranacea | reverse complement strand
AATTCAAAATGAATTGAACTTGTGCACCAAATTCTTGTTTGTTTTCTGTAAAAGGTGCATGTTTTATTATTCTGACACAGTACAACGTACAAAACAGTTCAAAGAAAATCACTGAAAGTCCAAAATTGCCACGTCCATGATGAGTGTATGTAAAGTTCATACCGCAAGTATAGGTGGCATCACGCCACTTAGTAAAAGAGCTGACGCACTTTATTTTTTCGTCATTGTTGTTGTTGGGGTATTTTTGGTCAAATGTCTCATGTACAGTACTGTAAAGTAAAAAATGACTTCAAAAATAATGAAATGAAATCTTGCTACTTAAAAGGAGGAAAAAAAAACTACAACATGCGGTGTACAGTTGTGTACTAAAGCGACCCTTTGTATTATTTTGCCTAAAATAGTAGTCCTAGGTACAATTAGTGAATTTTTTTTAAGGAAATGAGCTGGTACATTTTTATGAGCTTCTTAGAGAACCTACTACACTTGCTTATTTTTGCAGCAAGACCCAGGAGCCTTCCTTATACCTTTCGCCTGAAAAGTGGTCTCTTCCTTAATATGATCTTTCTTTACTTACATAAAAAAAAAAACATTTTTCAGATATATTTTTTTTTTTTTTTGGAAGAGTAACGTGTCAGGAATCTGAATTGTTTTTTGTACCGACACAGTAATGCAGAATTCATAAAATAAAACAACTATAACAATATTTGAACTTAATGAAATAGGTAGCCTAAGACTTTTTGCACAATATCGTTCAGAGCAGGAAAGCAAGAAAGTTTAAACCGAACACAGATATTCAATCCGTCGTCATGCCTCTAAAGGTTGCTTGAGGAAAGGGTTAATGACATGAAATACATACAATTTTTCCAGATGTCCAGATATTGAAAACAATATTGTTCCATTTCAAACATTACTAACGAACAAAAATCAAATTCTACATACTCAAGAACATGGTGTATAGTCCTTAGTGAACAGAACGTTATTTGAGATAGCGACGGTCCTGGAGTGACCCTGTCCTGCATATTTCCTTGCTTTCTCATGTTCGAACACAAAGCAGGGGTTCTTCAGGACCAGGCAAGGAAACCATTACTCTAGGTAACCATTTGCATATTTGAAACGTTTCATTTTAAAAGTTCATTCTTCCATGTAATACGGCTTGCTATAGCAGAGCATGCACAATAAAACAAGCTTACAAACGTAAAAGTAACGGTCCATGCCACAGGATGAACTCTTGCATGTCGTGATGTTTATCATCATCAAGTGACAATGTTTCATCATGTGACATGCTTATAGCAAGCCATAGAATATTACAAAGCATTCATGTGAAGGGTTTTGTAGTTACGTCATAAGACACAATACATAAAATGTTGCTACACATTTCATGATCCTTGAATATGAGACTACGTAAATAGAAGAGCATGCATTTTTAGTTTCCACTAGTTTAGGAAGTTGTTTCCTCAGGCTTCTCTGGTCACATAGATTTTAACAGTTCATCACAATTATTAGAAACTAGAACTACCCAAAATGCAAGTGGCCAAGCAGTGAAAAAAAAAACAATAAAGGTCAAAATAATTGGAGGAATAGTGTAGCCAAAGGAGAAAAAATAAAGGATCAAATAGGGTAGGAAAAAAAGGGCATACTTTTCGCAACGGTGATTCAGATGACCGGACATTCTTGGGAGATGTCTGTGAAGAGATCAAGAGAATTAATGTCTTGTTGACCGCTCTTCAGAGATATCTCCTACGGTACTGTACTCGACTACAAGTGTCAGTTCATTTCCATTTCATTTTTTTATTTTTTTTTTAACCCAGGCTACTGTATATTCTCCCAGGTTAATGACAGCCTCCAAGCCATGTGTAGCCATCCTCAGTCCTCACTCTTTGCCTTACATCCTGTGCCCTAATTAACACACATTTAGGCGGTTTAAAATGCAACACTCGCAATTCATATGCCGGTCGTTTTTTTCGTGAAAGTTGGCTTGCTTTTTTTCCGTACCATCTGGCTTCGGACTTTACATGATATCATGGTGCATCTCATTGATTCTCTTGCTGATTATTAAGAATATGGCACAACAATGACTCCGTCCACCAAAACGTCAGTGTCAGGGTATGAACGGTATTATTCAAATAGGCAACCAAGAGGATACTGTTTAAGGTTTTATTGTGGGGGAGGCATGTTCTCAGGGTGTTCAGCAGTGTTGTGTCGTCCTTAAAAATATCATCCTTCATGCCAAGGCAAAAAAAATTTTTTCATTTTATTCACACCAGACCGGAGAACCTTTTTTTTTCCCCAACGTTTGCCGATATTTAAACATGCCTTTTAAACTCCCAATGGGAATTCAAATGGCTCACAAATCTTCCATAAGGCCCAGCTATGGTAATTATGCGAACAGCTTCTCCCATCTGAGAACCTTGACTTCTTGGATGATTTTCCGGCTGCTGCATCCGTAAACACATCCCGTCACTGACTTTTGGTGGACAGCCTCCTCTAAACATTGCCATATTCTTTCAATTTTTTTTTAACTAGCGATTTCAATAGCGCTCTGCAGTATGGTTTTATAAAAAAAAAAATTTAAAAAAAATCCTTGACACTTTTGCAGAACTTTGTCCTTGGTCTTCATCAGGGATGTTCTCTAACAAAATATAGTGTCTTCCATGAACAGGTGTATTTATATTAGGATCATGTGACACATTAATCGCATACAGGTGAACTCCATGCAACTGACATCAGCTGCTTGCACCAGAGCTAATTTAGGGGTTTCTGAACAATTGGGTGGAATACTAAAGGAAACGCAACTTTTAATAATTTTGCAAGCTACACTGACGGTCCTCGCTCCCACATACACTTCAATATCCCAAGGTACTTTGTTTAGATTCATGATGTACAATCCTGATCGAGAATATTTAATCCAGGGTTTTCTAGCACTATTTTTAACTGTGGAAATGCGAATAAGGCGCGGTACACTAAATGACAGCTGCATTCAATACGACATTTAAAACGTAACGGATAGCCCGCACACAGTGGTCACAGAAAATGCTACCATCGCTATCTGAACATTGACAGTAAGACAAAAAAATGTGTACAGGCACAGAACAGAAGGCAAAGCTACAGGACAGACCGCAGAGACAGACATTAGACACAGCGGAAAGGAGTCCGAAGATGATGGCTACACTGACACTCTTTATGAATACACAATAAAACAGTGACAGAATATGCACGTATTGTAATTCTATACATTCCCCTGGCACATGTGGAAAACACTGACACATACAAGAGAAGCAGGAAGACAGTATAATGTAGAGACTGTTCGAAATTCTCCCTTCGGAAATTCACAGGAGCCCATTCTGAAATTCACATTGTCTTTTCAAATATCACTATTCTTTATGTTCAAGGGCATGTCTCTCAGAAAGAGGTTATAATAAACCATGCACACACACATAGGAGATCAAGAGAGCAGAGAAAAACAACAAACACTCTCAGAGCACAAGGACTGTTGTGTACCTTCATAGGGGCCAGCTGAATGGGCGTGATGTACGACGGGTCTACCATGGGTTTGGGCCGGTTGGCCGTGTCTGCCAGGAGGCTCTGCCATTGCTGAGGCAGCCCGGTGAACTTCTGCTCACGGGGGTCAAACCCTGTGTGCACGCGATGCTCAAAGTTCGAGGGGGCCGAGATTTCCAGCCTCTTCTTCTTCTTTCCAAACATGTTGGAGAAGCTGGACAGACCTGGAAGCACAGAAAGCAGAAGGTTAAAACAGAACGCATGCTGCCGGCCTTATGAGAAACGAATAAAAAGCATATTTGCTTTATCAGAACGTACTGTAATATATGCATTCTTAATGAACGTGAAACGAACTGGGAATCTATTCAATAGTATCAGATTACATTTGTAACCGAGACATGGATCAGAGACCTTTGAAGCGGTAGAGAGTGTCGGGCCACTTATCAATCCCTTTGTGTTTTCACTGCCAAATAGATCTCAGTTTATCACGATAATGCCTTAATTTTGTTTGTCGCTGTCGTTCAAGAAAACAATGGTGTCCTTCAGCTGTGACACGCTGAGCTGTGCACCGTGCCTGGCTGACCTACGCACTGCCAGTTGGGCTGCCAACATGTGCACACGGACAAAGGGACAGCCGGCGTGTGTGTGTGTGTGTGTGTGTGTGTGTTCTGTGTTTGAATGTGTGTGAGAAAAAAGGACAGAAAGAGTGCTGTGAATCAAACAGGTTAGGTGTTCACTAGTACGCCTTTTGTAAATAGAGCGTGGGCAGAGCTCTTCTCCGTTCAGTAGCTTGATGTGTAAAAATAAATAAATAAATAAATAAAAATCAGTTTGCACAGGCTGCTAAATCTGGACTGATCTGAGAAGCAGCTGAAATTCAAATGGTGTACTTAAACCAACAGTGTTATTTGCATGAATGAAGAGCTTTGTCTCCCAGCAACACCAGAGAGCATGCAGCGAATGAAAAATATCATGGAAGATCATAGCGCCGATTAATGGGAACAGTCTCATTCAATTTCCTTATTTTAGCTCCAGAGAGAGAGAGAGAGAGAGAGAGAGGGAGGGAGAGAGAGGGAGGGAGAGAGAGAGAGAGAGAGATGGGCTTTCTAAACAGGAACAAGCTACAACCCAGAGACAGGGCAATCAGAATGATCAAGCACAGCATGTTCACGTCTGGTTATTCAGTCAACTTTAGAATCATCGGCAACCTTCATTACAATGAAGCAAAAATAAATCTAAACTTGAACAGTGCACCACCAATATCAACGGGGATGCATCCGCCACCAAGTCTAGTCTTTTCAGATATTTGACCTTGCACTGACCTCAACCCTGTTTGGACCAATCCCAAAAGCTAATCGGTTCATCTGCTTATTAATACTAATATTTCCATATAAAACATCCAACCACTCGTTCCAGAGATATCATGCTAACGAGAATCTTGGACAGACAAAATCACAGACACACAGGCAACCAGGGTACATAATGCCTCTACCACCTAGTGGCGGAGACATAAAAATGTCTTCCGGATGATGATAATTGGATCTTTCAGGCTTTGTCAACCTAGACTTTGTAACAAAAAAAGAACTGCAGTCCTTGGATCCCTGCCTTACTCCTGAGTCTGTCCCATTGTTTCAGAAGTGCAGAGGCATCAGACAAGGAGAAATGATGCAGATTGGGAGACCACTTGTGTCTGCACTGTGGAACACTGCTGGCATAAGTCTCCCTGCCATGCCGTGCTACCTCTGTAGAAAGTACAAACACACAGAGAACAGTTAAAATCCCCCCAGCCTATTTAAACCTCTCAAAGGTCTCTAACCAGGCCAAGCCAAATTACCACCAGCCATCCTTTTGCCATGTTCCAGTGAGGCAGAGCCTCCAATCCTTAAGAAAGAGAGATAGTAGGGTATATCAGTAAGGCCCCAGCCTTATCATATATCCACCCCGCAACCTCTCAAAGCCACTCCAAGTTCTTTTGTAAAGAAGAAAGTAGGACAAAGGCCATATCGACTACAAGGGTCTTAATGCAAGTACAGGTATCCATTTCCCCTAGTTATAATAATGTCTAGACACTACGAATATCTAGTGATGAGGTACGGACTGGTCAGTGCCCTTTCTATTGCCCAGGCCTTTGTCAATAACGCACTGACGTTCATTTATATTATTTTCCTATCTTTGAAATGTATTCATCTTTTCACCCACAAAATAAGAACACATTAAACATCACAGGAAGTGCACCTCTATACCCCTCAAGAACAAATTCTACATCGAACTGGAAAAATGTCCCACCAGCCTTCGATCAATCTCAAGGCAGTCACAGAATGGCCACAATCAAGCTCTGAGGAGCAGATTCTTCTTCTTTAGGAATATGAAATAGAGTGATCAAATTGTGAGATTATGAACAGGGGTGTGATGTGGGTGTAGCTGCCTTTGTTTCCTGCTGAGCCGATGACTCTCTTGCTTGTTTACGGAGCTCCTTCACAGTACGCATGCATTTCTTTCTCATTCCTTGTACATGTACCAGCTTCTCAAAATAACATGCCTGCGCATTCCAACATCTATATCAGCTTACTTATTGCTTTTCTGCTGACCTGTCAATGAGCTCACGATATCACCCACGCAATTGCAGGCATGCCTACGTTCCTTTTCCATTTTGGCCTCATGCGCATCATTTTGATTTACTGGCCGAACGCGTCGATGTGTGTCGCTGTCGCGATCAGGAATCGTAGCCAAACGCAAAATAACACAACACATAACACCAAAGCCAAATCAATATAATGAATGTGAATACATGTTAGTCTGTTTGAGTCTCAGTGACGTTGTAAACAGAGCGTTCTGTGCAGGTGCACTCTTCAGAGGCTTTGGATTCTCTTTAATCCAAGCCTACAGAGCTGATTATCAGACAAGACTATCCCCCTCCTACTGTAATTCATTTAATGGACAGATGAATGGGCACCGCGTCAGTGGTCTATTACTAAGAGAGGAACAAGCTATTTTTGATTTGCTGTAAAGCAGAGCTAGTGTAATATATAAATAAGGGCAGAGCGCACACAATAAAGATGGGGTCTGTGCTTCTGCATTAAAAATATGCCTACTAGTGCATCTCAAAAAAATTGAATATTGTTTTTTTTTTTCGTTTCTTTCAAAAAGTGAAAATTTTACATATTCAAGACTCATCACATGCAAACTAAAATGTGTCAAGCATTTTAAAAAATTATTATTATTTTTTTTTTTTTTGACAATTATGGCCTACAGCTGAAAAACAAGAATAAAAACATCTCAAATTATTAGAATGATTCATTTTGAGTTTGAGTAAATTACTCTTCAAACGGTATAAATGTCTGAATTATCGCTCCACGCAACCATAATCATGGGGAAGACTGCTAACTTGACATTTGACCAGGAGATGATCATCGCACCCTCCACAAGCAGGGTAAGCCACAGAAGGTCATTGCTGAAAGGGCTGGCGGTTCACAGGGTGCTGTATCGAAGCATATTAATGGAAAGTTGACCGGAAGGGAAATGTGCGTCAGGAAAAAGGTGCACAAGTAAGTGAACTGAAGTGCTGGTGTCAGTGTATCAAGAGCCACCACACACAGACGTCTTCGGGAATGGTGCTACAACTGTCACATTCCTGATATCGATCCAGGGACATAAGAAGCGTCTGACCTGGTCTAAGGAGAAAACAAACCGGACTGTTGCTCAGTGGTCCAAAGTCCTCTTTTCACATGGAAGTAAATTTTGCATTTCATTTGGAAATAAAAGTCTTAGAGTCTGGAGGAAGGGTGGAGAGACACGGAATCCAAGGTCCAGGGTGAATTGACCAAGTAAATCATGGTAAACGAGCCACAACCAGGTACTGACTGTAATAAACGAACATACTTTTCAGATCTAGGGCTTTTTTTGTATTGTACACCTTTTTTGAGGAAAAATTCTAATAATTTGAGATACCGGATTTCTGATTTTCCTGAGCTATAAGCCATAATCATCACAATTACGACAAAAAAAAGGGTTGAAATATTTTACATTAAGTGTACTGCATATTGAATATATAAGTTTTCATTTTGAATTAAATAATGAAAAATATTTCATGATATTCTAGGTTTTTTTTAATGCATTAGTAGTTCTCATCACATTCAGGCATCTATCAATAAAACGTTCATTCAAAAGGTTGTGGAAATTGGGAATTAAAGAGATAAGAAATCAGGAGTCCTGGAAAACCGACTCTGCTCTATGTGTGAAGGTTGATATTTATCTCTCTGGTAGAGAGGACACTGGACAATCTTGTGTGCTCATGAGTTTACGCATACAGGAGAGATTTGCGGTTTTCTCCTAGTACAATAAGTTCAGCTGTTATGTTGCATAAGCAGCAGATTGAAGTGTTCCAAAGCAGATCTGCAGATATCTTGGAGGAAGCACACCTGTCATACTGGTAGCTGTTATGTTACGGGGAAAACGAGCTAACAAGTGGGAAGCTGAAGAATAAATCCGCCAACATGTAACTAATCTGGACAAGAAGCCCTGTGTACTCTCATTTCCGTCATACCTACCACCCATCAACCAACAACTCTTTGAAATCTCTGAAACACATTATAGGAGCACAGCTGATCATTCCAAACGTCAGATTGAAGTCAAAGGCATTTTTTAATTCAACAATGACAAATCTCTACATAGTCCAGACTACACTCAAATCTCATGGTTCCATTTTGAGCCTTGCACGTTTCTGACTGTGCCTCTTAAACATCTCACAACTGAGTTATTGGGCTGGGTAACAGGCAGGGAGTGAAGGGGCTGCTGGCAGATTCACCCTAGATGAGTGGGGATGTCTTTTAAATAAGATTGCATAGACTGCTGACGGCTTACGGCATTCTGGGTTAAAAAAAAAAAAAAAAAGAAGGAAATGTGGCGCACAAAGAGAGTGCAGCTGTGGCCTTTTAATGATGCCATCAAAACATACAGAAAATCTGATTACATATGAGCAGTGACTGTATGTGACTTTCCTTTAAGGGCATTCATTCAGCGGGATTTTAAATGAAGAAGTTCGGAAAGTTTTTGCCTGAAGTATAAAGTTCACGTGGAGTTTTTCATGGTTGCTACACTCACAAGTTGGACATGTATGAAATGATAAGAAAATCCCTTGTAAATCAAAATTAACAATTAATGTAAAACTTAATAAGTAATTAAGGCCTTCAAATTAAAGTCCATTAAGGTCACAATTATAGCTGTAGGTAGAAAAACGATTTGCTTAGCAGGTACTAAATGTGCTTCATCCTGAATCCATGCCAAAAAAATCAGTACTTGCCCAGATTACAGACTTTCTGACTTGGATAATTTATAATAACACCTTACATATGCAAGTTACCCCAGCACTAGACCTAGAGTATTGGCCACCAAAGCTTAAGTCCACAGATTTGTACTTGCAATTCAAACTACCACGTTACTCTTACGAATTGCAATTTTAAAATGTAACATGCAAAAAATGACAAGCATTATCTATGACAAGCATTATCAGAAAAAAGAATTAGATGCATACATTAATAGCCTCAGGGACCGATGCAATCAGGGGCCATGGCAGTGAAAGGAGAAGCCTTGCACTCGACCTAAAGCTCTGTTTGTCCCTGAACCATCTGTCACCATCTGAGGGACGGCAGGCATTTCCCGCCCGGAGCAGTGCAGTGGCATCATGGGGCAGAGCGAGGCCTGGCCTTTCCCCAGAAGCCCTGCTAACAAAATCAGAGCCTAGCACTATTTTAGTCCTTTGTACACATGTGCTGTTAGGTTACTCTTTGGCTGCAGACCCCCTGCTGCACTGGGCATGGGGGGGCGGCATTTGGTACACATAGCACAATTAACTGACTTATGGCAAGCATGTTGTACAGGCAGGTTATTCTTTACGTTAATAAATAATGGAGATAATGGAACAGCATGGAATGTTTTGTAGGGCAGATTTCTTTGTCCTGTCCTGAAGTACAGTCGCAAAAGCAAAATTGGCCGGATATCACATGTCTCTACACCACTGGAGAGTCTACTGGAGGGCATTGTATTGTCATTCACTGTCAGTTCGCCTTAAATAAGAGCCAGAAAGAAAATGAACCAGACAAGTGTCCATCTAAACAGCGTCATTGAGTGTACGGATGTTTCATGTACTCTTAACAAAAAAGTAAATCTAGCACCCTAAAGGGTTTTTGATTGCCCCTATTGGGAAACCCTTGGGGTGCTTTTACATAGAAAACATTTAATCCTGTTGTGTTTATCTTGTTGGCGTGATTCTTAGAATCAGGTGAGAAGACTGTATTTTCCACACAAGTACAGACTGAAAAAAGCAAGCATGCTGTGTATTATAGGACACAGGCAGAGACTTTTCTGAAGCTGGAGTGTGGCAGAAATATGTTTTGGATATATAGTATGGACCAAAGGAATGGAATATAAAGGACAGAATCTGGACAGAACTTGAAAGGACAAAGCAAGGCAAGGCAAGGCAAGGCAAGGCAAGGCAAGGCAAGGCAAGGAAAGGAAGAATTTATATTTTCTGCAGCAGATTGGTTTGCAACACTTTTTATGACTAATGTATAAAAAATGACAAAGACATTTTCAGCCCTGTCCCTTGGCTCAATTATGTGCCATATGAAACCAAATCAAATGAATACCCACTGAACCAAAGATTCCACAACAGAGCCAACTGAGAAAGTAAGAACCAATAACTACACAAAGATCCAAGACAGTAGCTCTCCCCAAATCCTGGTTAAGAATTTCCCATAATTAACAAAATATGATAACAGCAATAAACGCAGTCTAAACGGATTCAAAATGAGCTCTGACTTTAAATGCAGCTAGTCTTTTACAGAAAATTACAATAAGACCCTTCTTACACAAGCAATCGATTCAGTAAACAAAATTTTAAAACTCTTCTGTGGTATCGGTCAGAAATAATAAAAAAAAAAAAACCATAGAGAAAAAATTTATATGTAATAAGGGATACCAAAATGTAAACTGTTTTGCTGCCTGTAAACATTAAAGGTAGTTAAATAAAAGCACCCTGGAAGAATTACGCCATCTTACCTGGTATCAAATTCATTCGTCCTCTCCCATTAAATAACAACTCCTGAATTTCATAATATTCACTTCTACAAAAACGTCCATTAGGGTACGTAACTTTGAAAACAGATTCCCGGGCTCTTCAGTGTGGGTGTAATAGAGACCTCGCCCTGGGCTCACCCATTCACGCTCCTGTAATGACCAAAGAAACACTGTGCCAAAAAAAAAAAAAAAAAAAAATGCCAACCGCAGCAGCCTAACGCAGACAGGCTAAGCCCAGGGCATTGGGATGCGGGACAGCAGAGACAGTCCCAGGCTGACACCATCCTCCTGTGCGTGCCCTGAATTCCTACTCCAGCCCTGCCTCTCATCTCCATGGACACTGTGTCACCTTGTGTGGACTAACTAACGCGCTGACCAGCACGCACAACATCCGTAGCGTGACTAACCGACTGCCATGGACAGAAAAAACAAAAAAACAATCAGTGTCTATCACATTGTGCGAGTGTGAGTGAGAGTGCGAGTGTACAGTCATAGCCACCCAACTGAAAAGAAATTGAGAGACAGACAGAAAGAGAAAGACAGCTGCTACAAGCAGTGAGCACAGAGCCTGTCACACACACACACACACACACACACACAAACATCCTAGACAGCACTAAGAGAAGATACCTAGTTCGGAAGTTATTTATTTCACTGAAGAACCCATCCCCTCTAGGGTCGGGAACACTTCTCAATGAAACAACACTGCATAACTCACTACGAACTCGCAGCCCTTCAGGAGGAAGCACAGAATCCGACAGAGCTTCAGGAACTGAGCGTGAAGCCTGCAGTAGCGCCACACCCCTTTCTCTCCACAAACTATTTTTACCCACATCCCCACAGCCCGACTGTGGCATGCTTATTAGTGTGAGGGCTGCGGGGGCATCTGGTCTACCAGTGCAGATAACACTGTGGTCTTTCTAGCACAGAAACCTGCCAGATCAGCCAGGAACATGAGAACAGCCATCTTAAGCATCCAAAGCATTTGCGAGAGGCACTTTTCACACACTCCACTGCTTCAGCTTCACTCTGAAAGTCTTAACGATACACAACGTCTAGCATGAAATCAGACTTTTAAGTTTGTTTTTGTTTTTTTTTGTTTTTTGCCATGTCATTTCTGTAGCTCCGAGTAGCACCTCTCAACTCCAGTGTTTGGCACGATTCATGATTTCGCTATTGTTTAATCACTTCAATTAATAGCCAGTTAAATGCATTTTCCATTTTTACCAAATAAAATGTCAGTGCACATTTCTTTTTTTTTTTTTTTTTCCTTTTCAAACTTAGGCCCTAATTTTTTTATTATTATTATTCTTTTTTTTGCTTACATTACAACACTTATGCTTGTGTAACAAAATCAAGTAAAAACAGCTGCATATTTCTATCTGGTAGCGGTGCGGGACTACAGCACCCATCAGCCCCTGCACTCCACATGTTCACGGCGCACGCCGAGTCATATGACCCTGAAACACCTGAACCAGCTTCGTGTACAGTGAGCACCAGTATTTAAGTCACATTTGGTTCTGAAACTCCTTTTCTAGCTGTCACGAGTAGCGTCGTTATACTGTGTCGGTTGCGTGCCGTGGTCAGGTTTGTCTTTGTTACTTTGTCTTAGCCTTGTTCTTAGGCTATGTGTTTCATCTTAAATAAAAATAATTCCACACTTACATCTGTCCCCAGCCAATCTGTCACAATTTCATTATTAGTCATTATTCATAAATCAGCCAAGGGAATTTTTTTGCGGAAGCCTGTTCCTGTAGGTCGAAAAACAAAAATCTTTATTAAGTCTGAATAATGATTGTTTGTCAAATTCCATCGTAATGTCTCAGAATTTCAGATGCATAAATATATTCCTTTTTTTTTTCTTGTCTTGTAAAGGCAACTGTAACTGCGTCTAACCAGAAGTACCTTGGATTCTAACTAACGCTTGCTGTTGGCCACAAATAAATTACTGAAGACAAGTGCAAGCAAATCAGTTACTCACAGACTGGCTGAAAATGATGAAGAGCAAACGACACAAGATCTAGGCTACGTTATAAAAGCATTTATTAATGACGCCTTCGCTAATTACAAAATGTAGAAATAGTTTTCAACTTACTGTCGATGAACAGATGACGAAATGTAAATACTTTAGCTGTGTACGTCTGCAAACTGCGAATGAATCAGAATCAGAATGACTTTATTAATCCCCATGGGCAAATTCTCTTGCATTACAAAGACAAACTCCTGATGAAAAGAAAAGATTTAGGAACTTATGTACAGATGATGGAAAAGATTTAGATTGAACTATAGAACAATAAAGTGATTAAAATAAAATAAATTTTAAAAAAATGAAATTTACTGTTCATCTTGGTGAATCAAGGGCTTAGCCACTCGGAACTGAATTGTAAATGCAAAGACATAAAGTACTTTGTTTCACAGAGTAAGTTCACTAGCGCTCTGCTCATAACTGTTACACTATGAAATAAAGACAGCATCCATTCAGACCTCATAAAAGATCCAAACCCTTCCGCGCAGCATAGCCAGCAGGGAAGGAAAGTTATCTTTATTGAAACTCTGAGACGCTTTCAAATTTCCTTTGTCATAGCCCATATGGAGTTTGTTCCTTTGCCTAGAGGGAGAAATCTGTACACTGTCACTGTGCTTGACAGATAGAAAAGCAGCACTTAGCTCTCATGAATGAAAGGCCGATCTTTCTGAGTCAGCATAGTCTTTTCAAAAAAAAAAAAAAAAAGAGAGAACTGAACATCTCTGGCCATGTCTGACCTCTGAACAGCTGAGTCATGCCCCAAGGATACAGTAATGCTGCGAGTTCCATCTGTTCCATTCCTAGTGTGCGAAGACCATTAATACCACAATGTATCGGACTATTACTTCAGTTCAATTCAATTTGACTTGTATAGTCCTTTTACCAATGGACATTGTCACTACTTAATATATTGACATATATCAATCACAGTTATTCATCTTTACCATCTGAATTTAGAAATCTGATCTCTAACGAGCAAGATTGCGGTGACTGGGGCAAGGAGAGACTCCGAGATGACATGAGGAAGAAGAGGAGAGGAACCAGACTCAAAAGGGGAACCCGTCCTCATCTGGGAGATGCAAGACAGCGGGATTAAAAATAACTTGTGCAGTTGTGTAGCCAAGATATTGGTTAACATCTGAAGTCTGTTTTATTGAAGTTATCAACTGATCACTGATGAAGACTCGAGATGGCTTAATGTGTCCGACTATTCATCTGAGTTAGGGTTAGGGTTAGGGTTAGGGTTGTGTTGATTTCAACAAAAACAACACAAAAAAAACCCACAAAGAATAAATGTAAATAAATATATTGAGAGGCCAGGTCCTGGAGTCCCAAGGCGATCCTTGTATGGTGACCTTTTTTATTACTAGACCAGGAGTGGGCAATTATTTTTTCCAAAGGGGCCACATGGGAAATTGGAATGGTTTTAGCGGGCCGGAATATATATATATATACACAAGTTCCAATATATATGATATCCCACTATAAGAAACAGTAAATGAAACATTGTGTGTGTGTGTGTGTGTATATATATATATATATAGTTATATATATTTAATGAACAATTACAAAAACAGTTTAGAAAATTTAAACTTTTGCAATGTTTAAAAAGCATCAACTTACACTGATAAAGAACAGTAAACCAAACATGTCAAACAGTCAAAGTGTGGAGCACAGAATTATTGCACTATTTATGGAACATTTATAAAAAAAAAAAAAAAATTTAGAAAATGTGAATTTTTTTTTGCAGCACTTAAAAAATAGCATCATAACTTTATTAACTAGTTTTCAAAGACCAACATGACATTAATTTATGCAAAAAAAGCAATAACTGCACCCAGTGTTTTTCGTTTGGTTTATCTCAGTTCGCGCTTGAACAAGTGCACTTAAGTCAGGATGAATGTCTGAGGTGGAAATGCGAAGGACAGACCACAAGTGATCATCACTGAGAGAGGATCTGTATCTGGGTTTGTTAAACTTCATCACTGAGAATGTTTATTCGCAGTTTAGCTGGCAAATCTTCCGATGCTCGTGTCCGCTCTGCATCAGTCACATTCTTCTTCTTCTCCGTGTTTACTCTCGTAATGGCGATTCAAATTGTGATCCTTAAACACTGCTATATGTTCTCCACACACTAAGCACACGCAGATTTACCTTTGATTTCAGCGAATAAATATTTAGAAGTCCACGCCTTGTTAAAAACTCTACATTCTGAGTCATTTTTTCTTTTTTTTTTAACGTTAGCTGACATATTTAAGGGCTTCTTGGAAGCTGTCCAACACATTCGCTGGCATGCATGAGCGCACTGATGAAGTTAATTAAGAAAACAATAGTGGGCTTCAAAATAAAAGCCATGTAATTGTATTTCGTGCTGCTATCACAAAGTAATAAGTGTCGCTGTTACACTTTTACTACAAACTCACGCGGGCCAGTCAAAGGTAGTCAGCGGGCCGGATGTGTCCCGTGGGCCGTAAAATGTCAAGGTCTATACTAGACCATGTCAGTGAGTTGGCGAACAGAGCGCTCAATCAGCAAACGTACCCGTCGGACACTCTGGTTTCACTGCAATGTATCTAGGAAAAGTCAATACAGGGCTGTAGATCACAGTACAGGACCACGGAAAAACTGTTTTTTCTTTTAAAATTTTCCTATAGGGGTGGGTGATCTGATCTTATATCAATGATTATATTACTTCAGCATGTGTACAGCCATACTGCCCTGGGGGTGCCCGATCTCACCCGTTCTCGGAAGCTAAGCAGGGGCGGGCCTGGTTAGTACTTGGATGGGAGACATCCAGAGAAGGCCGGGTGCTGTACAAAGACCCAGCCGCGAGGGGGTGCACACTCTGGTGTACGCCTGCGTGCCGGTCCCAAACCCGGATAAATGGGGAGGGTTGCGTCAGGAAGGGCATCCGGCGTAAAAACTCTGCCAAGTCAGACGTGTGGACAAAAGGATCTGCTGTGGCGACGCCTAGTTGGGAATAGCCGTAATGGGAAGGAGGAGGATATTACTTTAGCATGTGACCTGCTTAGTAACCCTGTCCGAACTTTCCTATTTCAGTTCGTTCCCATTTTAGACGAGTTTTCCCGGCACTTGCGCTGTAAACCCTCTATTAGGATGATGCTCACTAGACACACTACGCATCTTGGAGGAGCAACTTATTGAACTTTGCAGAAGACAGAAGTGCACTTTTAAGTTTACATTCTTTGCACTACTTGAGGTCTGAGTAAAACTACATTCTTATTTGCTGCTAGTGCGAGTTTAGGAAATGCACTTTTGGTCACAGTAATTGTTCTATTTTTGTGTTCTGACTACTTAAAACAGATACTTACTTACCATTTCAGCACTTGATCGTTATACTGGTATAGTTTCCTACTTTGACGTGAGTTCATAATATTTCATTGTATAATGGGTATTTCTTATTACAGTACAAGCCTAGAAACACCTTTAAACATTTTAACCTTTACATATTTAACCTTTGTGTATTTTATGGTACAATGTCATCCAGCACCTGAGCAATGCCGTGTAGGCACACATATGCATTATAAAAGATCACTGAGTACTAATCATGAGCTGCAGAGATGTAGTTTAAGGTTTAATCATACCCTGTCAGTCCGTTATTAAGCTTTCAGTGTGACACAGAGGTGTTCTGGGCAGTGAAGTTAAATTACAGTCTATCTGACTGCTGAGCAGCCATGCACACTTGCATACTCAAACACACACATGTTCACACACATACTCACACATCCAATGCACAAATACAGTGCGGCAAAAAAGTATTTGGCAGCCACAGATTGTGCAAGTTGTCCCACTTAAAAAGATGAGAGAGGTCTGTAATTTTCAT
>JAOVYU010000040.1:411763-426196 GCA_025674565.1 Synodontis membranacea | reverse complement strand
AAATAAATAAAATTACTAATTAAAAGTTAAAATGTTATGTAGCAAATAAGACTTAACCGAATTATTCTCTGTATTTACCTGGGCTAACCGAGGCTATGGGTCCACTCACAGTGTGATTGCCTTGTGTATCAGGACTTAAATGCGACTCCAAACTCTCATCCTCAGCCACTGTAAAAATGGGCATAGTGAGTCACTAAATCATAAGTAAAATAAAATGATAACCGTTAAAATCATCTTATCATAGCAAGAGCTTAAACCACGGCAGGAACTATAATCACAACTATTTCACTCATGCTTTTCTTTCTAAAATGGCTAAGTAATTGAAATAAGCAGTTTTATTGCAGTTTAACCTGAAGCTGGCCTGCATTTAGTACTCTGTATTATCTCCCTTTGCCATTATAACAGGAAAGCGTCTTCCCCTATAATGCCTGATAAGACTAGACAGTATAGAGTAATTGTTTTTCCATACAAAACCTCTCTAGATTCTTCAGGGTCCTAGGTCCTTTCTTGTTTGTGAGCTCTGCTTTTCAGCTCAGTTGACAGGTTTTCAGTGGGGTTAAGGTAAGGTGACTGGAATGGCTGCATCAAAGCTTGATTGGACATTAAGTTGTGGATATGGACATTTGATTTGGATAAATCTTTGAGGCCAATAGAACTGAAATCCTACTATAAACTAGGTGCGCTTTCTTATCCAAGGAAGTCAGAAGCTAGCATCTTGAAAATCTTCAACCTTCTGATATATTATGGAGTCCATGGCACAATGTTCACAAGGTCTTTGGAGGAAAAAACATCCCCACAACATTACAGATCCTCCACCATACTTAACAATGGGGATCAGGTAATTTTCTCTATAACCATCTGTATTTTATGCTAAACCTACCTTGTTGAAAAGCTCAATTTCTTTTTTTACTTACAGCTGACCATAGAACCTGGTTCCAGTCAAAGTGTTTATGTTACTGCGTAGATGAAAGCAAAGGCTTTCCTCTTCCTTCCAAATTGTTTGCTGGCCTGCAGGTGGAAGCTAATTGTAGACTGGAGGCTTAGCAGCCCCAAAATACTACCATCTACAACCAAGATCCCCGGAGAAATTTGGTCTTTTGATGGAGAATTTTTTGCCGGTCTAACCATCCTCCTCACTGTGTGTGGGGGCAAAATGCACTTGTGTCCACTTCCTGGCAGGTTAATTACAGCTCTGGCTATTTTAAACTTCTTAATTATTGCCCTAACGGTGCATATAGGCATTTTCAGGCATGTAGCTATTTTTATAACCATTGCCTGATTTGTAAAGGTCAACAGACCTTTGTCTATTTCATTTAAGAGGCCCTTATGCTCTGTTTGGTTCCTGAGACTGAAGAGCCTCTTAAAAAGCTTAACATTTTAATTAACTTGCAACTTACTGACTAAATTTGATGCCATTTGCTAGTAATACATTTTTCACCCATTTGCAACATTCAACATGATTGTATGTTGACCTTATGCTCCAGACACCTTTATAGAAATTTAAATATGACTTCTGTTTTTGTTAATTTGTTAAACGTTCACCTTTTGAGGCTCAACTCCAATAGAAAAAGTCTCTGTAGGAGGAGAATACATGTCCAAATATGAAGCAACAGCAAGTCATGAGAATGAATGAATTTTCTATAAAGACTTGACCACTCCTGTAATTTTTAAATTCCAGATTCACATGCCTCTACACTCTAGCCTGCTTCCTGCCAAAAATCGAACTGTGTTTCATGCTTATCTATGATGCTGTTCATCCACCAATTTTCAGGTGAACACTGACTGGTTAAGTGTCTAGTTGCATACCCGGAAACTTACCTTACTCCTTTGGGTTCAGAGTAATAGTGCTCAAAATACATCTCAAGTTTAAAAAAAACAATTAAGTTTAACAGTAAAAACAATTACATTTTTATTAAATGTGTACTCTGTTAAAAATCTGACACATAATAGATTGCACCAGAAACTAACGAAAAAGACTGTAAAAACCAAATACCGTTACTATACTAAGCCATGCTAACCCCAGAAAAGATAAATGAAATCAAGTGTATAATATTAACCTGTGGTGGTAACAGCAGGCTGCCGTAAGGCCTTTTTGGACCTTCTGCGTATATAATTTGGGGGTTTCCAGCGTCCAAGTCGAGGTGGGAGTCTGTTGCCATCTTTGTCTATCCGTCGAGGGTTTAGTAGAGGACCCGATACTGAGGTTTGCAGAGTGTTTTGGGACCCAAATTGCTTTTGATGTTCAAAACTTTCCTTGTCTCTGGCCGCTGTCTTTTCTATTTAAATTACAAAGAGATCCGTTAACCTTCTACAAGTTTGGAAACAAGTTACCACTTTTCTCATAAAAAGTTAAGATGCTATGTAATACTATTTTATTATGAACTTGGAAAAGTATAATTAATAGTGTGTGTCTCAAAGGAAGGTATGTACCGTAATAGTCATTTTTGTAATAATAGCCTTTGTATATTATATAGCAGACTGTACAACAAAGCTGAAATGATAAAAGAATTGGTTATGCCAAAACATTTTTTTTTATTAAACATAAAACTGGCACCAATTTTTTCATAGTACTATATGTCACTTATGGCCAAACACAACTGACATACATCAAGAAAAACTGCTGATTGCTCATGAAGTGGTGCTGCTCATATCTTACCCGATAATTCTACAATTTTCCTGAGATAGGCAGTCTGTCTCTGAAATAGGTTTTTTTTCTTCTTCTGTAAGCACTGGCTCCGGTCCTCGAGAGCCCGAATCATAATACGAGCCTGCAAACAAGCCAGGGCACGACCTGTTACACTGATTACTCTACAGAAGCCTACTCGTGAGATCACCTTAAAACAAAGGTTCTCAAACTTCTTGTATTAAACTCATTCGATTCAAGGGACAAGTTAATTAGGACAATACATATAAGAACTTAACAAAGATAGCGTCTTTGATAATGGCTGCGATTTTCAACTAAATAAATAAGCAAATATATAGAACACATATAAATAAGTATAAAAATAATCACAGAGCCCATCATGCTCCGAAAGCACTTTAATTTCATTTAAAAGTTAGCTTAATATATTACCCTTAAAAAAAAATGTTTGACGTAAAAACAGAGTACAGTATCACCTAATTCAGTGTTTCCCAACCTTTTTGAGCCACGGCACATATTTCACACCAAAGGCACACCACCAAACAAAAATGTCACAAAAAGTATATTTATTGAAATATAATGAAAATCCTGTTGAACACAAATAGTTGAACTCAACGCTAATACTGTATTGTAATGACGCACTAGAAAATCTTCCTCTACAGTCTTCCTCTACAGCTCTGAACCTCTCTCTTTTTCAAGGAGTTAAGGAGTTGTACTGCCCTCTAGTGACAGGCAGAACTAACAGGCAGCCTTAGAATGCCAATGAGGTGAAATTAGATAATCTTCCAAGTAAAGACATACAGAGAAATTAACAAGTTACGTATCTACTTCCGGGTCGTCAAAATTTCACGAATAAGTCGTGAATACAGAAACACTACTATGCAAGGTTTTACTGTATATCAAAATGATAACTACTCATATTACTAAATTAATCCCCTTACTTCATTGCCAATATTACAGTCAACCATTAATGCATGTTACTAACCTGATTTAGAATGTCATGCTTGCACATTGTGACTTGCTCTTCAACATTCAGTGCTTTTTTCAGTCCAGCAAATGACTGACGCATATCCTCTCGGCGAGCACGTTCTTGTGCATTGTGACTTTGACGTTTGCTAATAATGCTCGAGAGATGCTTAATCGGGAAAATGAAAGACAAATGACAGTTTCTATTATATTTATCTCATTGTAAAATACGAATGATCCAGGAAAGGCATTAAAAGTCTAACTATTATGCTGACAATTAACAACTGACAACTAAAACTGACTTTACAAATACATTTAATTGGTCTGAGGTTCTTTTATATGGGTAATCTTACCTTTTTCCTCAATTTAGCTGCTCTCTTTCCATTCCTGTGTGAATAATGCACATTGATCAATTCTAAATCACAACGCATTTGCATAATATTGGAAAACAATATGAGCAGTAATAAATGCTCAACTCCTCTACTGTCAGTGTTCTGGCCTGATGATTTCTGATCACGTTTGGCCATATTATTCATAAATCATTTCAGACTAAGTTTTAAAAAAATGTGTCAGCTCCCAGAAGAAACACCACAAATCAAGTTCATACTGAGGTCTTACTTTTTATGTTTCGTTTTATTTTTTATCATGTTTACAATTCGCTTTCCATCGTTTTCCTCATATGACTCAATGTCAACATCATCTTCATCAGACATGTCTGCCTAGGATTCAAAAACAATTACAGCAATAAAAAAAATATATCTTTCATTGTCATACAGTTGTGTTACATGCATGATAGAGAATCATGGCGTCTAATAATAATAATATTGATAATTTTTAAATATTAAAACCAGGCCACTTACAGTATCATTTGTTGTTTCACTGTCACAAGTGGAGTTATCACTGGAAGCCTCTTCATCACTATTTGAGTCCCCCTCGCCATAATCGCTTGAATTGTCCTCATCTCTGTCAAACTCGTCACTTGGATCTTCACCTTCATTTTCACTGAAGTTCATCACATCCACAATAATCTCTTCATCACAGCATGGCTCTCCCACTGCTGCCTTAGACACAAGCCACTTGTTCCTGTCCTCTGCTTCATCTTTTACCTCTTTTAAATCCTGTTTAATGGCTTTGGATGTCTTAGTACAGTTGTCTGACAGGTTGCCAAAATCATCTGAAAGCTCAGGGGATGATTTATGCATATTATGAAGAAAAGGTGAAACCTTTTTCATGCCAGTTTTCTGACCGAAAGAGGCCGTGTTTAGAAGATGTTCTGTAGGTGGAGAGTTCATTGTGTGTCTGAGACCATCCAGTAAAGAGCATGGAGCATTATCAGCAACGTCAACATTCTCATGATTGTCTTCAGCATGCAGTGAAGCAGTGGTGTTGGATTTGTTTGGATTGTTATAAAATTCAGTAATACTGAGAATTTCAGGACTATTTTCAGAGTCCAGACATTGTTTACTTATCTCACTGGAAAATTCTGTCACTATTAGATTCATACTCTGCTCTTCTTTACTGATAAGTGGTAAAATATTGTCTGACCCAATATGCTGCTGTGTGTGGTGTGCCTTGGGCGAGGCACTGGATGATTCTATTTTAACAGAAACATCGTGATTGTTTTTGGGTAGAAGGCCTTGGTTCTTTATGTCAGGATCATTACCAGCCATGCCTGTTTCTGCTGATTCATTATACAGCTCATTTTTAATACTAGAGACCGAGAAAGGTGGCTCTTGTTTGATAATATTTGCAGTGTTGGAGTTATTTGGATCATAGGCTTTTTCTTGGTCATCATTTGGTATGCTAGACTTCAGATGTTGTTTTTGTTCGTTGTCACGAGAGCTTTCAGAACATGCATCTTCTTCAGGTGGGCTTCCAGCAGCAACATCCAAATTCTTATTCAGCTCTTTATGCAAATCTTCATTCTCCTCTTCATCACCTGAATCGATCCACAAAATTCGCTCTGCTCCATTGGGTGGCCAATCATCCATGTCCATAGGTTCTAGTTCACTGACGTCACTTGTGTGTACCATCTCGGCACCTTCAGGTATCCAGGCATACTTTCCTGGAGTCACTGTACTTATTGACTCAGTGAAGTGTTTCACATGCTCATCTTTAATAACACCTTCTGAGGAAAAGTCAACACTGATCTGTCTTAAGCCAGCTGTAGCCCCCTGTGCAGAGTTACAATCCGGTGTTTCAGGAAGAAGTGGATTGGTAGTGCTTTCTGAGACTTGACAATGTTGTTCAAGGCCAGGGGAGCAACTCTGTAAGCTAGATTTCTTTGTACTTTCATCATTCTGTGGGATTTCAGCAGGATGAGAAGCAGCTGAGGTGACATTTGGGGGAACAGCTGGCACAGATGTCGTAGGAGGGGGAAAGAGCTTTATCAAGGTGAAACCTCCAGGAAGCATCAAAGTAGAAGAACTGTCAACAGAGGGTTCAGGAGGCTTACCACTATGTTCTGACCCTATGGGCTTCCTCTCACCAGTAGGGGGACATATTCGAAAAGAGAATGTCCCAGTTTTACCAGGAAAACTCGACTGTAAATTAAAAGCTGGCACGCCATTGGAAATGTTCATGCCACTCTTTGCTGACAGAGAAAGCACTTTGGGTGCTATGACTGAGTAAGGCTTGGGTGACGTTTTTGTAAGAGGAGCAGGGTTCAAAGGCTTTTGAACAGATCTGGTGTCTTTCGGCAGGCATGTATTATAGGTTGCTTGCATAACCTGTGAAGTGCTACCTATACAGACATTGCAGGAGAAGGGAGAAAAAAAAAAAAAAAAGCATATTTTGAGAAACAGACCAAAAAAAAAAAAAAACAAAACAAAAAAAAAAAACAACCACAACGGCAGCGTATACCTCTCTTACACCTTAGAAATTACACTTTCCTTCCATTAAATACACATCAAATCTTAAATATATAACTATACTTAAATGACATTTCACAGACTAGCTAACCACAAAATGTTTAGTTAGCAGTGAGGTTCTAAGCAGGTTATATAACAAATAACAGTTAATACTGCTTGCCATTCCCATGTAAATCTTTATACATACAGCCTAATTTTTTGTGTTTCAACTAAGATGCTTAAAGCTTAAAACACTGCATGAAAGCACACTGACCTCCACTGACAGAACTGGGTTGTGGCTGAACAAGAGGCTCGGGGCTGATGGGCTTTAGTTGGATCATTTGGCCATTGTACTGACATAAATAGTTCGACCCTGGCATTCCTGGTGCAGGCTGCAGAACCACTTGCTGGCCAGGTGGAAGGGTGGAGCCAGTAGCAGTTTCTGCTGAAGGAGCAGCTGCAGAGTTGGAAGGAATTATTGGCACAAGAACAAATCTGGAGCCATCAGGCACAATGGGGATCCTGCCAGAGGGTGGACCTAGAGGGATAGAGGGATGTTCTTAAGCCAAAAGAAATATGATTTACGAGCAACATAAATACTTAATAATGGACAATAACGCCTTAACTGCACTTTATTTTTGTACTAGGGAAAGTTCTACAGAATGAATTGATCGCTCCATACATTAAGGCACACTAAATAAGTATTAATAATTCCAAAAGGTTAGCAGATATTATACAAAAGTCAAGTATAGTAATGGAAGTCAGTTTATGTCCTTCTAAAAAAGGTTTTCAAGCACTGGATTAAATGAATTCATATGCATTATGAATCATATACTTCTGACTAGAAAAAAAAAAGTTGTTGACTGAATTTTCTACAGTCCAGCAGAATGTATATGTTGCTATAAATATACAGAAATATCACTGTTGAAATTATTATTAGTGTTGTTTCATATGACATTACTTACCTGAAAGTTTTGAAAGGGCATTCAAGGGACTGTTTGATTTTCCGTTTTTGGAAGTGGTGTTAGGTTCAGGTACACTGGCTAAAGAAGGTCTGGCCACAGCAAAATGTGAAGCATTTGCCTCTTCGGTTATTGAGCTTGGCTCGAGAGAAGCTTTGGGAGGACAAGCTTTGGTGATTTCACCCTCAATTTTAGGCTGATCACGAAGTATACACCGTAGTCTGCCAGTGACAGAAGCTGCAAAGCGATTCACTGGATGTAACGCTCCCATTTGGCCTAGCAGGAGTTTTGCCTGAGCGTATGTTTTGCCATTTACCTACAATTTAGTCATAGAGGACATCACTTAAACATCATTTAATAAGCAAAAAAAAAAAAAAAAAAAAAGGGGAAAGGTACAGTCAACTGTTTGTCAATTGTTTCGATATTGTTAAGAGAATTTACCTTAATTAAACCTAGAGAAGGGCTTCCTGGTTTCTTTTTATCTGCCTTGAGACAACCAATAACAGCATGGGTGAAGGGCATACCCCTTAATAGTCTCCTATAAAGTGGTTTTTTTTGTTGCTTTTCCACCAAGGTGGTACTCTTTTGCCCAGAATCAGTGGCAGCTTTTGCTGTTCAAGAGGTAAAAAGCATAAACAATGTTTACAATAAGACGTCACATAAGTTACAATATTTATTACGTAATTGCATGTGGAGGGTATACTAAAATGTTTTCTATATTGTCAGAAGCACTGTTACCTTTCTGAGCTTGTGCTTCACTGGATTTTGAAACGTTGGTTTCAAAACCATTTAAAATTTGGTTTCTCATTGCCTTCTTCACTGGTGGCAGAAAGTCTTGGGTCATCTCCTTTTCATTTGCCCGGGAGATGCACACCTTGTAAGTAATTGTAGAGGACCTGTCTCCTTCTTTCATGGTAGTAGAAAGAAGCTGTATTTTGTATATTCCAAAGCAGAAAGACTCAGAGAGGAGGTCGTGGTTCATGCGCCTGAAAAGTGCACTTAGCACAATACTCCGATGAGGCTCCCAGTTACACTCAGACAGGATTTCCAGCAGTTTAGTGGGCTTAGGTTCTCCTGGCTTTATTAGAGTCTCTGCAGGATTTGTTTCTAAGTAAGGAAAAAATGCAATGAAATTAAGAACATATGCCTTAGTGCAACACTGACTTACTGAAGTAGCCAATGAATGTATTTCTGTGTCTTCCACTGAGCACATTTACCATTGCTAAATGCTTATTCTATCACATTTCTTTAATATTTGAAATTTTGTTTCCAAAATAAATGAGATTTCCACAAACTATCAAGGCAAATTTTGCATATGGGCAAAATGTGATGAAATTCAAGACCGCAGACCCCAACCTGGTATTTTTTGAGAGGAAGGTGGTTCACCTGCTACAGCAGCTTCGTTCTGGAAAGGAAAAAGCACATTGTCAGCTAAAGAATTGCTGTAAAACATCAATGAAAGAAACGAAAGGAAGGAGCATTTTAAAACAATTCTGATCACTCTCCATAAATCATAATACTTACAAGCTCTTCACGTACTTTCATTTCTTTTCTTGTTGGGAACATGTGTATCTGAGGTGGTGGATTACTGTTGTACACTCTCACACGAGCACATGTCATCATTCTTTCAAAATATAGATACACAGGATCTTTATCTTCCTCCTGAACCTAAAATAAAAGCCACAGTGAAGCAAGTTAACTTCACTAATAAACTGAAAACTACAATCATTAACCAGATTTATTATTTACCTGATTAATGGAACGGGAAAGACTGGTACGTGAACGAAACACAGTTTTAGAAGAAATTGGAGGCGCTGGAATAAATAATGGCTCTTTGTCATGTTCCTCTGCAGTCCTTTTCCATAAGGTGGTGATAATGGGAGCGGGCGGTGGTCTGGGTTCCCTCTCAGGGACTGCAATAGCTTTTGACAATAAAGTGATTCATGTTATTCATTTTCACCTGGGAGAAAATGGATTACAATTTTAAAGATGTTAAATCGGATTTCAATTATAGGTATTTAATCCCTCACTGGTTGAAAAGTTACTGCAAGTAAGTGGTGGAAGAACATGTTACAGCGTAGGTCATGCTATGCATTGTTCCCCACATGCAAGTAGATAGTTCACTACCATCAACTTGAGTGAAGCTGGACTTATTTCTTACCAAACTCTCTCACTACATTTCCTCCCAAACTTGCTTACACACTCCATCCAAATTATTATACCAAGTTAATAACCAAGTTATTCATGCCATCTACGTGTTCAATCAGTTTATCAATAATCACCAAATCACTCACATTTATCCCAAGTATGAATGTGATATGAAATACCAGAGGACTTACGAAAAGCCAGTACTGATCTCTTCCTGCTCCGCTGAACATTTGCTGTCTCTTTTGGAGGACGGAGCAGAAGAACTTTGTGCTTGAAACAGTTGCAGTCAAACATGCACTCAACTCTCCGACAGTGGGTAGGACCTCGGATTTCCCTGTCCAAGCTATCACACAAGCAGCCCATACGACAGAAATCCTCAGGACATGCGTTCTCATCTTTATGGTGCAAGCGGAACCTAGGCCTTTTGGATGGTTTCTGAAGAGAATAAAAAATTACAGGTCAGGAAAGAATTTCTTTACATGTAATGTATAGATTTATTAGCAGTTATTGCCACATATGATTCCAAGTACAGCTTACCTTGAAATTAACCAGAGAAGTTAGAGCGAATTTTGCTCTCTTAGTAGTGACGTGTGTACGAACTTTACCATGAAAGATTGCCTCTGCCTCCATCTCCTGAAGCATCATCTTGTTTTTGACTTTTACAGGGATGATGGGATTGCATACACTACTGTGTCTTGCTGTCCCTGCGGTGTTCCCTCTCAGCTGAGATTTGCCAGGTTGGATCTTCATTCCAGGACTTGATACAGAGCTCACGGATCTGCTAGCTTGAACTGTAGACAGTGCATTTCGATGTGCTCGAAATGATTTCGAAGGTTTTTTCCCTTTCTCTCGGTTTCCTTGAAACCCATGTTGAAATCCTGCTGAAGACAAAGGTACAGCAGAGCTTGGAGATCTTCTAACTGGAGATTTGGGGGGGATTTTGTCCGTCCGTTTGCGGTAGACCTTGTTTGATGAAGCAGATCGAGTCTTAAGTAAACTATCCAGGGTGACCACATAACTGCTGCTCTTTGAAGGTAGCTGGTATGATACTGGCGATGAAGAGCACTTGGAAAGCACAGCAACACGGTCGCTGATCTGCTGGGCCTCGTTTTCAAGATATGCATCCAGCATTTCACTACAGAACGCTGAACTGTTTTTCAGGCCTATTCAGAAGGAGATTATTTTTAAATCAAAACTGTTCACCTTACCAAACACTTGCTGTTGTTGGCATACTTGTTTATATAGAAAGTTATTACCTTCAGGTGCACTCTGTCCTGCAGTGGTCTTAAATTTATCTCTCCAGCCTTTTATCTTTGTGGGATCATTTGTCTTCCCAGTCCTCGACACAAAACATTCAGCTGCACCTGAACAAGACGAAGAATTTAAACTTTTGTAACTAAAAGTAAATGAACTTTGTTAAATGGTGTCAAAAACAATAATGTCTTGGATACACAACAGATTTTTCCTTCGAAAATCAGAAAAAAGCTCACAGCAGAGTATAGTGTGAGTATGTAGTCTATCAGGAATCACTTTGGGATTCACACAGTGGCACTTGATGTGCCAAACATTTTTTTCCATCATACTGATTCAAATATACTTTGCTTGGTTACTGAAATTATATAATCCCTTTCCCAGTTTTGACACTTAGTCTAACAAAGATAAATTATATTTCTCTTATTAAATTCATCCATTTGTTTATCTAAAATACTGAGTAATAGACAACATGTACAGAAATGCCCTAAAGTACCTTGACTACGCCACTGCTCTTCTCATCTCTAAAGAGCCACTTATCCTGCAGGAACATGCATTAACAATACACAGTGCAAACTAATATTTTACACACCAGGAGAAGATGACAGACTCGTGGGATTCATTTTATCCAAACCCTTGTGAACAGGTGAAGTAAGGGGCAAGTGCACACCAAGGTACTGCAAGTCTATAGGTAACTTTGGATCCAGAAGGCTCAACTTCATGCCAACTGTAAACACGATAAATAAACAAACAAACAGTCTTCACTTTGTAGGATATTGACCCAAATTTCAGCTGTTACAATTAGGCACAAATTCTCTACACACCGTCTTGTAGGCCTGGGTGAATGACCTGTCTGTGCTTTAGCTGCTTTAGATGAAGGAGTAAAATGTTCTCGAATTTGGAAATTCTGTCCTCCACAGTAAGACAGACATCTATAGTAACACAGAAGAAATAAAAACACAAAGACTTTGTGTTTTGTGTATTAGATTTTATACCTGCCTATGAATAACCTCACCAGAATACTTATCTAGTTGAAATGACCAAGATTTACAAAAACTCAAAGTCTCTGCATGTCTTAATACCTTCAACTTCATGATGATCTGAGGGGTCATGTGTTGAAGATACTGGGTGCAGAGATGTTTCACTTTCTTTTATGTCTTCAACGTGAATATTTAAGGCTTCCTTTGGAATACAAAACAAGGGGGGAAAAAAAAAACATTACCTTGAGATACTATAGTGAGAACATATAAATATATTCACATGGATCAAATGAAATCACAAAACACATTCATTACTAAAACCATACCTTTGTGACAAAAGACACAAACAACATTCCCTCCACATCTTCAAGGTCTGGCTGCAAAGGAACATTAAGCGGCACAACTGCAGGACGAGATCTTGCATACTTCACATTAGACCACCATTTAGATTTAGCTTTCCTGCACCTACTCCAGTGTCTACGTCTAAGCAGACGGCCTGGTTTATGTTCAAGTACTTGACTACCTTTAGGACAAGGTGGTCTGGGGAGAGAAACAGCTGCTGACTTTATCTCCCCTTGACTCTGAGCAACCATGGATGATTTTGTAGGTGGTTCGTAGTTTGTGCAGTTTATCCGAGAATTAACAGCATCCTCAGAAGATTTCTGATTTTCAGTGGGGGGAACTGCTTCATCAGTGCTTGGCAAGCGTTCTTCTAAAGACGCAGCTTCACTTGGTTCAAAATCCAAAGGTGCTACATGGTCATATAGCACAGACTCCACCGGACATTTATTCACATCAGCTTTGTTCCCTATACCACTCTCACTGTTCTCTTGGCACGAATCTGTATCATTTCGACAACTTAAAGTGGCATTTCTCATTTTAGCAAAGATCCCCTCTCCTTCTTTATGAGAAACTGGTCCTGGATAAAGACCTTTTAACCTAAAAGGAAAGAAAAAATATATATATATATTAAAATTTATTCAAACAAAAGCATACTTGTACATAATAATTAAACTGCGATTTTAAGCTAACAGTTCAAAAATTCCCCAAAATAGAGGAATTCCCAAATCAGGTTTCAAATAAAACATTTTCAAAAATGTTTCTCAAGTATCATAATAAATAAAATCAACTACCTATTGTCTGGAATACTGGTTGAAGCTGTGCTCTTTACTGCACCCTCTTTCCATTTTCCACTGAGATTCCGGGCCAAACTTAGAAGTGGAGATTGGAAGCGTTTACCAACAGAAGAGCAGAGTTTGAGTTTGTTTTGCAGTAGATGAATGCTCTGGCTGTCTTCTCTGAAGGCCATTGCAAAAGGGTTACAGTCGATTTTAAGCTGCGTGATCTGGGCATTCTGGTAGCTGGTGACTGCATAAAACTCCGTTTGGGGGAAGCTGAATATCTTAACATTTGGACTATTAAGTGAAATAGTCCCTTCTGAACCTGGATCCACAGGAACAATATGCAGTCGTGGCTGGTAGCGGTGCATTGGACGCAAAAGGACACAGTCCTCTTGGTCTACGGAGTCACAGGTTAGCTTCACCTTGTAAAAGGACACAGGGCTATCCATCCACTGTTGGCCCAAGGCTGGGGAATCTGGGTGAACACACATCTGTCCCAGCACATGTGGAACATGAGGAACATCCACTCTAACGGGCTCCCATGTCTTTCCATTCCATTCGTGTGTAAAATCATCTAAAGGCATGACATCCATAACCAGAGAGTACTTCCTTCGCAGATCTAATCCACTCAGTCTAAAGCGACAGCAGGGGAACATACGCCGACCTTGCTTTGTGAGGATCATCTCTGTGCCCAAACTGTGAAACCGTCCCCAAACCGCTTCATTCTCCAGAGTAACTTTGATGTTACTGCTCGTGCGACTTTCCTGGGTAGGGCTTTGAGTCACTGTAAAAGGGGACAAAGTAACTTGCTGGTTTGCCTCATCAATTTTGCCTGGTTTCAAAACGTACACTGGGTGCGGAGTGGACACCATACAAGACTTTTCCAATGGCACTTCAGTTCCATCACACTCCATGGTGCAAGCAATATCAGGCCACACTCAATCCTGTGAAGGGCAGTCTGATTCTCTTACCATGGAGCCAGACTTTGCTTGCTGGGCATCCTATTGAACAGAAACAAATATAAAAATAAAAACACACACATCACATGATTCAGGTACAGCTTATCAACAATGACAAAACACTTGGGATATCAAACAATGTCTGAAATCAATACCTGTCACTTGGTACAAACAGGTAAGATGTTCTCACATAATATTTATGTTTGTAAGTTCTGAAGGTAGTCCATCAGTTGTTATTAAAATAATTCAATTTGTCTTCAATTGAGAACAAAGCCAGCTAAAAACCAGCAGGACGCTGGACTAGGATTAATTGCGGACAGGCGCATACATGTTGAAAATAAGAGAAATACGGCACACATATAAGAAGGATAATCAAATCATCTCAGAGAAAAGTGCTCACTGCTCTTCTGCTGTCAAGAGAGATTTTAGCTATGCAGTGTGTAACATTTCTTAGTCTCTGTACCGTCGTCCCCCACCACTTCGCAGCTTCACTCTATCGCGTTTTTTTCCAATACAGTATATTCATTAAAAAGTTGATCGAGACAGTGAAAATGAT
>JAOVYU010000040.1:288287-310088 GCA_025674565.1 Synodontis membranacea | reverse complement strand
AGCTGCTCAGTACATTGACTGGAGAATTCACTGCGACTTGAAATGAATCACTGTTAAATGCTCTCTGGTTAGGGTTTTTTTTTTTTTTTGGAAAGAATTTGTCACAAATTAGAAATCCTGTTAGCAGCTAATTACAGATCATGGCTGTGTGTGGAAGTATTAGGAAATCAAGACTTAAGAAATTAACACAAAACTGTTTTCCTTTAGCTTGAGCCCATTGTGAGATTAATGGTTTGAAACACGAATTGCAGCTTCAGGGCAAAAAAAAAAAATGTTTTTTTTTTTAGATGTATTTATATCGATTTATTTTAGTGTATATATATTTTTTTCAGTGATATACAATGGGCATATTTTGTGCAGCCAGATGTACTGAGGTACTTGGTGATGCCCTTAGTGCATGAAATGCAATGAAATAAAAATGAATGCATGCAACAGTAAGCAGTGGCTAATCTCACAAGTATTAACTGAGGTCTTTTCTTTCAGTAAGAATAACAGCTCTTTGGGTCACACCTCAGTAGGGTAAGACATGGACCTCTGACCTGTCAATCATACTGGTGTAATTCTCAGTGGGTCTATAAGGGGCTTAAACTATTTACTGTTCACAGGGGGGCACTGATGGTATAACTGTTGAAGTCACACAGCTATTTTGGTCACAGTGTCTGTGCTTTGAATTCAAGTGTGCACCGGGGCTGCAATGATTAGTCGACATAATCAGCAACGTCGGTTATAAAAAAAAAATCGGAATTTTGTCAATGCGTCGGATTATAAAACCAAGTGGGTGTTCGTTTGTATCTGCGGTGCACTACAGGAGGTGCTTGAGGCAGTATCGCTTCCATTGTCTGCCACGACTGCATTATTTGCTAATGAAGAAAAACGTGTGAATGAAAACAGAGAGAGAGAATCAGTGTGAAGAAGAGGCAAAAAAAAAGGAAGACCGAAACTTTCAAAAGTATGGGAGCATTTCACTGAAAGTTAAATGCAGACAATGTAAAGCAGAGTTGACGTTTCACGGCAGCACTATGGTGATGCAAACCCATCTGAAAGTCAGTCACCTGGAGCTGTGATCTCTACTCGTTTTATTTTCGCTGACTGACTGCTTCCTGCTTTAGCCTCCTGGCTATAATGTAATTTTATTTTAGACTTTGTTTAGTGGATTTTTTAGGAAATACAGGATTGCATCAATTCAGTATTTAGAAAAGGTAGAAAAGAAATATGATCAGTAGTGTTCATTGTGAATAGTAAACCTCCTCTACCTAGTTAGCTCGTCTGTGGGTTAGAGCATATTGATCATTCAGTTGTAAGGTGTTTAATCAGTTAAGTGGTTTAACTGAAAGGAAGCAGAGATGGAGGGCGTGATGGACATAATCGTTTCCTAATGGAACAAATAATCGGCAGATTGTCCGACTACCAAAAGCATCTTTAATTGCAGCCCTAGTGCGCACGGGACACTACGTAAAGAGAGGTGTTGTGTCTATGAACAATAAATACAAAGGAATTTTGCCGTAAATCGGCTGACTGGGCTCCTTGTTCTTTCTGTTCTCTCAGAATGAAACCACGAAAGGTCAAAGAGGACGATGCACCCAGAACGATAGCCTGCCCCCACAAAGTAAGTGTGTTTGTGATGTATTCACATCCTTCAGCATTATTTATAGCTTTTTTTTTTTTTTCTTCTTTTTGCTGGATTCCCATGAAAGCTAAGAATGTGTAAGCAACTTCACTGGACATGCCTGTACAGTTGGTAGAATAAATGGGACTTTAAAGGTTCTTGGTAGCTTTGGTTTCATTAATTCAAGTGAGAGTGAGCTCGTGTGTGTTTCTGTTTCAGGGATGCACTAAGATGTTCAGGGATAACTCCGCGATGAGGAAGCACCTCCACACCCACGGGCCCCGGGTTCACGTGTGTGCAGAGTGCGGGAAAGCCTTTGTAGAGAGTTCGAAACTAAAGCGCCACCAACTTGTTCACACTGGAGAAAAACCTTTCCAGGTTGGTACACACTAAAGGTGTCAAACTCAAAATGTGTCTTTTTGTGAGACCCCGAAAGGCCATAAATTAAGGTTATGTTCACACTGATATATTTTAGTTTTAAAACACATCACATTTGCTATGATTCCATTACGTGTCCGTTTCACTCTGGAGTTACAGTGTTTTGGAAACACTCCATTTTACTGCAACACTGTTCCTTTAATTTGAACTCATTTAAGTGTGGATACTTTTGGAAACATCCATATTCACTTTAAAATACAATTCCAAATCTAAAACGTGTTAATGTGGGTGTAGCCTGAGCCCATTCCTCTTTTTTTTTTTTTTTTTTTTATTTAAACTTAAAATTATGTTTCAAAAATTTATGAAAGACTTATGATGAACTTGGCCTATGATTCAGGCCAATAGCTGGCTCTGAAATTAGGGTAGGATGTTTCATGGATATACAGGTGCTAACAGACGCTGCTTAGGTATATGTACTATTATGTGATACCGTTTAGCATAAGGGTTAAAAGGTTTTTTTTAAATGCATGTATTCATTTGTTTACTCGCATTCTATTGCCTACCAGCTGCTATTATTAGAAACAGGATAAGCTAATAGTGATCAGACAAATCCCTCACATTTGTTCGAAAGCTCCTAGTCAGGTAGCTACACTACAGCTGTAGGGATCTCGAGATGAGAGCCAGTGCAGCAGCAGGAGGAAAAGAAAAGGTGACAGGATTTATAAGATGCATGCAATTTGCCGTTTTAATCATTTTCAGTGGAACCGTCTTAAAGGTGTATCTTATGTCGATGTAATTAATATGACAAGATTGACCTACAATATTTTGGAGCTTAAAAGATTAAGTAAGAGATTTGTGTCATCACTGCTCTTATTACTGTCCACATTTACATTTCAGCATAAAGATCATGAAATCAATAATGATTATGTATATTTTGTCCACAGGCTAAAATGAATTCCTGGTAATGCCATTGCCGACACCCGACGTGTTTCTGAATAGCTTTCTAGATGCAAGCTCGACATCAAACAAAGCAGTTAGTGCTGAAATCCCGATTAAAATCAACACGTGTGAGACGAGAGTCCTGTACAGTGGCAGTCGCTACACTTCAGATCTGGTGTGAATTCTAGATGTAGTAAAAATGTCGAGTAGTAGTGTACTGTGAGCCGCTTACAGATCGATATTATTTTTCTCCCAAGTTCTTGCAGGCCGAATAAAATGTTCCAGCAGGCCGTATTTCGCCTGTGGGCCTTGTGCGTGACATGTATGGTCTAAACATTTGGCCAAACCCCGGGCTCAAACTGTGACACGGAGTGCTCTTTCCCCCTACTGCACATTTAAAACAAGAACAGGCTTGAAAAGGAACCGGTAGAGCATGAGGTTATAGTCCTAGCTAATTTTTCATCAACTGTGATGACAGTAAAAGCAGCTGCATGAGCATTTCAGCATGCAGTAAATAGAAGCGGTGCCTGGAGTAACCTTGTTCCTTTAATCTCGTTGATTAATCTGTTTGCTTAGCTATCTTATTTTGGCTGAAACCAAGTTACTGATGAAAAGGCTCATTGATTACATTTTTTAAGTGTCCCTATTCGGACTGACATAATTACACACAGAGAGGTCTGGTAATGAAGTTTTTACTGGTGTATCATGAGATTTTAGTTATGTCACGTCAATAATTTTTATGGGCGGTGTTTTCTGGTTTCTGAGAAGATTCGTTACATTCTGATACCTTCTATAAAAGTAGGAATAAAGTAAACCCTAATTTATCGCGGTTAATCCGTTCCAGACTCTACCGCGATAAGTGAATTTCCGCGAAGTAGCACTTCCGCATAGTTAGAGCATAGAAAACCTGTTTACAGCCTTCTAAATACAGTTTTTAACATTATTAGAGTCCTCTAGACATGAAATAACACCCAATTTTTTGGAAAAAAGTTAATAAAAAATAAAAATAATTGACTCAGACAACCGAGCGCAACCCGTATTTTCACTGTCTCGATCAACTTTTTAATGAATATACTGTATTTGAAAAAAACACGATAGAATGAAGCCGCGAAAATCGAACCGCAAAGCGGCGAGGGTCAACTGTATCCCTGGGTAATGTATATCCAACCTGAGTAGACATGGAGGTAAAAATTGCATTATTACAGTCTTAAGGAGATTTTGTGTTTAGAAGGTAACACACGTGTAGCGTATATGCAGGTTATTGGAATGTAGCCTTTAATGTAATTTGCATGGCCGTACAATCAGTTTGTCTTTAATCTGAAGTGTACCTGTATAGAACTTTTGGTGTGATGAATTTGACAACACTGTCATCTTCTGCGATTTATGAAGAGATCGCTTAGGCTTTGTGAACCGATTATAATTACTACTAATATTCTACAGCAGCGTTACCCGACAACCGTGCTTGAAATAAAAATTGGGGGGGGGGAAAGAGCCAGTACACTCCTTTTTGGTACGTTAGACTGATTTAAGATTGGATGAAGACGCTACACTGCCAGCATTTGATCGAAACGAGAGACGGATGATTTTTTAATTCAACTGGGTGAAAAGTCTATTTGTAAAGACCTTATTGATGGTACTGGACCGATGCCCAGTGTATAAAGCACAGTTCCAGGTTTCTAATGTCGAAATGTCTGATGCTGTTTGCGAAGATTCACATCAAGTCATACTTATTTACATTAGTCATTACCAGAATAAAGCTGTTGCTGTATATGAATAAAGGTTTAATTTGCATCCGTAAGCTTCTGTTTGATACCATGGAATATGTGGGTAATAGGGAGCTAAATGGTGTGTTCATCTCTCTTCTTGTCTAGTGTACTTTTGAGGGCTGCGGGAAACGCTTCTCCCTGGACTTTAACCTCCGCACACACGTACGAATTCACACCGGAGACCGCCCGTACGTCTGTCCTTTCGATGGCTGCAATAAAAAGTTTGCTCAGTCTACCAATCTCAAGTCGCACATCCTGACACATGCGAAAGCCAAAAACAACCAATGAGCAGCTCTGTTCTGCATTTTTCCTTTTACACCTGAATCCAGCCTCAACGTGACAGCATCTTAAAACACTGGAGGAATGAACTCTCTGCTCTTCTGTAGTCCTCCTAAGGAGTGCGGAAATGATGACCCAAAGGTCTTGGGGTTTAATTATGGCATGTTTTTGAAAGACACAAAGTGAACCATTGGGAAGCCCTGTATTCTTGAATCAGCCCGCCAAGCGTGTGGCCCTTACTGAGGAGCAGAGCACGGCCGTGTCCGGCCCAGCTGCCCACCCCACGTTGTGATGGCTTGCTGCAGCCAGCAGAATGATGGAACTCATGGACACTCATCTGTAGACATTTGCTTTTTACCACAGTAAGGAACAAGAACATTTTTTGGCAATTGCTCCATTTCTTTTCACTATTGCATAAATTTCACCAGTCCGCATAGATACAGCTTTTAATTTTGTATTTTTCCAAGTGTGCATATTGTACACTTATTTTTGGAATGTACTTAGTAATGCAACCTTGTGATTATTCTTTATTCCTGAGGACTTAAGGTTTTGCTTAGGGCGTGTTCTTGAAAGGGTTGATTTATAGTTACTGTAAGACAATACTTCAAAAGTATTTTATGTAAAAAGGTATCTTTTTTTTTTTTGACATTTTTTTTTTCTCTCTTTGGTTGTAATCTAACCATTGAATAATCTTGTATACGTGTATTGTATGGCTGTATGAAGTTCATGTAGAAATGGACAGCAGTGTGATTTCAAGTGTTTACTGCTTTAAAGCATTCAGTCATCGGTTGCTTTCTCTTTTGTCACATTGTCTCACATGGCAAAGAAACATTAATTCACTTTTAAACCCATATATTGAACCACGTCTCACAACAGACCACAATGTGAGAGTTCGTTTTTCTTTGTTTGTAATGTAATGTAAAGGCCTAAATCATGAAATATTCTTTGTTAATAATTACATTGTCATGTATTTCAGTCTACAATTAAAAACACAAATGCCTCAGTGTTTTCTCTGTGCTTCATTATGTTCCTGTTGGAAGGCAAGCATTTAGAAAGTGAGGGAACACTCATGCCCTCTTGCTTTTAATGTTAATGCAGATGTATTGATGTAGCAAATGTCATTTTAAAAAGCAAAGCTGTACTGTATGTCATCCTCTTTATGCTTGATCTTGGTTGACTCTGAAGTGTTTTCTTACTGATTTGGATCATGTGCTGACCTCTTGTGGTCAAGATATAAAGAGGTGAGTCATGCCCTTGTTTTCGGTAATGACTTTTTCGTTATTCCTAAAGAAGATCCTTTGTGTCCGTGTGACTGTGATGGGAGATGAGCAACTGCTCTTTATGGAGAGCTGTTTCACTGCCATTGCTTAACACTGCAACTTGAGTCTGCTTTTGTACTTTAATATTCTGTCGTTAAATTAATAAAGAAAGTGCTATTTTGATTTCCGACTCAAGTCCGTCCAGCGCCTCTGACAATAGCCTGAGTCTTATTAATGCACTGTCCATGGTCCTGACCTATGTTGATGATTCATTCTCTGATTATATAAAATAACGCATGATACTGAGTGGGTGGTGTGAGTTGGTAGCATTGCCGAGATTCTGTCTGTGTGGAGGTACTCGTGGTTATGGCGATTTCTTTCAGGTTCCCTCCCACTGTCCAAAAACAAGCAGATAGAACAATAAGAAAACGGCTATACTAAACTCCCCGTTGATGTGAATAAGTGTGTGTATGGTGCATTCTGCTGACAAGGGTAAAGTGGTTACTGAGGATGAATGAATGCATTACCAGTGAGTCCCTACTAGTGTTTTATTCCAGTAATTCAAAATTTAGTCATCCATATTCATCACTATTTTTTTATTTATTTATTTATTTTTTTTATTACAAGCAACCATAATGACTGGGGATTTTTTTTTTTGTCCATATATAACGGTACTTATATTAACACTAGTGGCACTCTTGCTAATAATCACATGGATTTTCACAAAAGCTCATTAAATATTAGTTGTGTGCAAATTCCTTGTCTGATTGGACAGAAGGACCATTTAGTTATTGAAAGGTATATAGTAATGTCTATCCTCAGACTGTAAACATCACTGGCAAAATGCGTAGTGATGCTCAAGTCCAAAGAGCATTTAAGAGGTTATTTAGAACTCAGAATCTCCAGTGTAAGTTTAAACATTTAACTTAATGTATCAACAATTGGTGTCAATCCCAGAACACAGGATGGGGCGACAAGTTTATTGCGAGGCACCATGCGCACACATACGGTACATTCTCACACTCATTCACACCTCACATAACCGGCATGTTTTTGGGAGGTGGGAGGAAATAACAAAACTATTTGCAGGTTGCTTATAGCCACCAGCAACACTTTTAAAATTGGCATTATTTGTGAGACTCATTGTGTTTTACTTTATTGGGGTTTTTAATCCAACGGGCTAGTCAAACAGGCTAATAATTTTTAAAAACCTAACAGTGAACATAATACAAATGTATGTTGTGATTACCACCAATGTGGCAAAAGGTTTTTTTTTTTGTTTTTTTTTAAAGTGTACCCCAATTTGTTTTAGCTTTAAGGAAATGTACACATTTGAAGTTTAGATACAGTCATCATGGACATGGTAAGGTTGGACTTTCAGTGATTTCTTTCAGCTGTTGTTTTTCTGTGGCAGAATGATTGTACAAAACATAAATCATTAATTGAATAAGAATTTGGCACATGAGTATTAATGTAATTTGGGTTTTCTGAAATCAACACAAGGTCGAAGTGATAAATACGGGATCAAGCATATATATATATATATATATATATATATATACATTACTTAGGTTTATGTACACTGATTATTATTTCAGTGGTGCTGAAAATTCCAAAATGTCTGTTAACTTGCCAAGGTCTCTTACCATTGTGTTATTAGGTGCTTTTGGACCAAACAGTTCTAGGGACTTGTTGAGAGGAAGTACCCCCTGGGGAGCTCCCCCGAGAACTATGCACTTTCAAGGCCCATTTTCCTGTTTGCATTCGCACTGCCAGTAGGAACTCTGCTTTGATGAAAGCCGCATTAAAATTGCATTGTATTTCCTCTGTCGCAAATGGGGTCAGTAAAGTCTGGACTTCACTGTCGGTCCATTTATCCGTGTTCTTTTTATTCTATTTTTAACCCTTACATTAAGAGCTGTTGTTTCCATGGCTAATGTTTTACATGGGTTAATGGCTGCACCCAGCGCAGAACTGGATCCGGCTGTTCGATACAAACATACTTCGGATACACTATCTTAGAAAAATACATTGGTGATGATTTTTGACCAACTTGTCACGTATTCCCCCACACTCCAAACGCCACAGCTCTCAGCACAACTCGCAGCACGGGCACGTCCTCTTTGTTCTTTGTTTACTTTTTTTTTACCATATGGATTTGTCAGAAAAGAGAGACAGGCATCACAAGTATTTCTGTTTAAATCAATCTCTTATAGCCTTTGTTTTGTTTTTTTTTTAATTTCAACAATGACCAGAGTTACATAGGAACACTGGACCAGCTGTTAAGCATGGTGGTGGTAGCATCATGACCTGGGGCCAGTGGAACTGGTGAACTGTACAAAGTGGATGAAATAATGAAGAACTTCAGAATTCTTCAGTATCACCTCCAAACCATCAGCTAGACAGTTGACAGTTGTTGACGGCTACCAGGAGCATCTGCTCAAGGTGAATCATTTAAACAAGTATTAGGTGTGCTGTATGTATGACTGTAATTTTGACCCTGCGCTGATTTAATGAACAAATGAGCAATTTTTTTTATTTATTAAAGCTGTACGTTGTACAATCATTCTTACCCCGAAAAGCAACTGTTCAGAGAAATCATTGAAAGTCCACTACTACCATGACATTCATGTCCACAATGGGTGTATGTAAACTTCTTACCGCAACTCTAGACCATTTTCTTTTTTTTATTAATCCCTGGAGGGAAATTGTTCTCTGCATTTAACCCATATGTGACGTATCATATAGCAGGGGGCTGCCCTTATTTCAGTGCCCGGGGAGCAGTGCTTGGGGGCGGCACCTGGCTCGGGGTACCTCAGTGGTACCTGCTGGCCGTGGAAATCGAACCTGCAATCTTTCAGTTATAGGGCCGCTTCCCTAACCATTAGGCCACCATCTGCCCCGTCGGCCACCATCTGCACCATCTTCCTAATTCTGAATGGTTCAAAATGTTGTTTCCTTTTTCTTCGATTTTCATTATGATCTAAAAACAACATGAGCACGTAAAACACACCTGTACACTAAAGCTGGAACAGGGAGTTGATTTCTCATGCAGGCTCCACTGCATCTGTCATGCATATTTTGTGTTCATTAGATAGGTATATCGCTAACGTTCTGTCTCACCCAGACACGGATGAAAATAGGACCATGCTGTCGATAGCCTGCAATCAGGCTTTTTATAATCAGCCCACTTACGCTCTAGACAAACCAATGCGTGCTTTATTGTGAGCGCTAAACAGACTGAAGAGATTAAATCTTTTGCATGGCACTACATTTTCAATACGGACTCTTTATTAAACTCCCTTTTATTCTGTAACCAGGCTTGATTGGAAAATTGGGAAATGGTAAATTATGTGAGAAGAAGCGTCCATGATAAATCCATTAACCAGCGTCTGTGGTGTACCCACCATATTGATTCTCATCTTCCTTTTTTTTTTCTCCTTCTGTTGTTTTCCGCTGTTGTGTCTGGAGGCTAGAAAGCACAGATATGTTCGGACCGCCTAACAGTAATGATTAATAATGGTGGAAATGTAAACATATTCATATTTATTCATCAAGCCACACACAGCTGTTTTAAGGCCTGTCAGGTCTGCGGATGTGAATTTGGATCCCGACAGTAAACCTTTTCATGTGAAATCTACTGCAACACAAATTTCCTATCGTCTCTGAAGGAGCCGCCAACAGCGGACGCCTTGTCTGCGGAGAACGGAAGCATGTTCGTGTGTCATCCGTGTGTGTGTGTGTGTGGAATTTACAATTTAGCACGGAGGAGAGGCAACTGCTCGTGTGTTTGCTCAGGTTCAAAGTGGTGATGTTATTGTGAGGTGGTTGAGAACAAATATGCTGCTTGTTTTGCAATCAGCAGGCCTCCTTCCCAGAGTACGCACCTGAAACACGGGTGGTTTCTGCCTGTTTATTAAGCGTTTCCCCTCAAGCCAAATCATCCGCCTGCTTCATCATGTTTCTGGGCATATGCCACCACAATTTGTCAGCATAATGAAATGGAAACGTGGAATTTAGACAGAGCTCTTTGTTTGCCTTCGTACAGTAATAGCAGGTATGCGATGGTATTTTGCCTCTTCATCAAAGCTGTATTATTTATTGATAAAATATGAATGTTTTATTGATTAGCACTCATGCAGATCTGTTGCACGCAAAAATCTATTGCACGCATGCATGAATGAACGCACGTGTACTTGCATGTTTATGTGGACGTGTATTTGTACGTCCATGTACACACATCTGTGTGTGTGTGTGTGTTGGTGTGTTGGTATGATAACAGGAGGTGATGTGATTTCAGAATGTTCCAGACATGAAGAAAGCTGTGTGTCTTTGCAGCAAGCAAAGCCTGCATTTCACATATAGTTATGCAGAAATATGTTGCCAAGGTAACAAAGTCATGAAGGGCTGCGTGCAGATCCCCTTGAATTCCATGGAGGTGGTGAGAGAGTGGAAATCATGCATGTGCCCATGATTGATTAATGCACTGATAACAGGATGATCCTGTGTCTTTTAGCTGAGGAGAGATGCCTTATTGAAATTACTTTAGTGTGATTATCGGATTTATTCTAATGCCAAGCAATCAGAAATGGCATAATGTATCAAAAGCTTATTATCATCGAGTTACAGGCAATTACGTGCAAGCTCATTTGTTTAGTGAGAGAGTATAAATTGGACCCTAATTGAATGTTAGGTGTAATATCTTAAGTTGTTAATGTAACGTACATCGATGACGTTAAAGACTGGACGATCTTCCATGACCGTGGACGTTTTTGTATTAAAATGGCATCATGGCGAACGGAAGGAAGCTGCACCGAGGTAGGACACCGCAACATCAGTGCCGAACGAATAGATCACATTTCTGAGAACAATGAAGCTCATGCTCTGTTATGTCATGTTGATCGTCCTGGTCAATTCAGAGTTAGCTTCCATCCATTCCAAGAGTTTCTGTTTTTTTGCTAATCAACGTATAATTTACTTAGCATATGGCAGCATTTGAACAGTTTCACCTGAGTCCTGTGGCAGCCCATGTTGGTCTAGTCTTGAGTGTTCTTTAGGCATTACCATTTCAATTACCCTACTGTATTCTAGACAGCACTTTCCCAGAAGGAGTAATCACATTCAATATTAACAAGGATGTTCATTCAGAGCACATTTTCCAGCATTAATAATGCATATGCTCGAAATTGCCTCTGCATATATTATAATTCTGTTTATATTCCTCCTCCACAGGTATGCAGAAGTCCAGTCACTGGACACATCAAAAGCGTTTATTTCCTGCCCTGGTTGCAGACGTTTAATTGGAAAATCAATCATGTAAGGAATTCAGAGTTGACACTCTTTTTTTTTTTTATGTGTCAAAGTATAATCGCATCCATGGCGTGTTTGCAGATTTGGTGTGGACTGGTACATACTCTACACTTGGAGACCTTTTGCCTGTCTGTATGTACGAACCATTGACTGTCCAAAAGCTCCTTGCAAAGTCACGTGTAGACAAGAAAAACGAGCTTTACAAAGCTGATGGAAGGTGTATAGTATCTGTTTAACAAGGTGAACATTGCCTTGCTCTGTGCGAGAAATCCTGCAGCAATGAAGGACAGCAAGCTTTCCGTCAAGAGTATCTTAAGTGGTTGACTCCTCACTTATACGAGATTAATTAAACCGAAACTCTCATTACCTTGGCCTCGGTATTTCAGTGCTAAAGTGGCAGTGCACCATATGGCAGGAGTAGTAATTACTGACCCTTTACGAACAGGATGAGCTCTGTTTATCCGCAGCTGACTGAATCATAGCCCGAGAGCTAAGGAGCTCCTTGTCGGATTTCAAGTGAGGCTCTCGCCCCTGATTCTCATGTTTTATGTATACGCCCTTATGGGACCGATTTGAGACTGTCACACAGCGTGCCAAAGTTTGCAGCATTTTAATACCGATAATGAACAGAAGGAACAATGACCTGCCCTCCTCGCGTGCATGAATTCATCAAGCCTTAATTGACATCATAGCTTCCAGTGGTAATTTTAATACCTTAATCTGTTCAACACCATATTCCATGGCTGCATTTCTCCATCCATAAGCATCATTTACATCTATTCTTTTAAAACGATACCTGGCATTTATCTCTCCGCCGGCACCTCTGGATCCGGCTTAAATAGGAAGACGCAAACCTTCTTACCGCTGAGACGAATGATTGCCAGTTTAAACCCATTTGTGCTTTAAAAGTCAATTAAGGTGATGTTTCCGTAATCGGTGCCATGGTGGACGCAGGCTCGCTTCCCTGTGTGAAATTTAAGGGCTGCTTGTGTAAGCATGAGAGCTAGTAGGAACGGGAGGGGAGCAGAGTCTCCTGGGAATTAGAATGGCCTCTTTCATAGCCTTCTTGCCATTCCTTTGAACAAACAGAAGACCTCAGAGAGCCCATGCTTGCGAGAGATCCCCCTCTCCTACTCAGTGCTGCTGTGGGAGCTGAAGATTAACACTTCTAAAAATAATTACTGCACAACTTTCACTGCTGCAGGCTTATTCAGCCATGAAATATATTACCTCCACCTAGCCGGAAAGAACAGGAGCTCATCTCTCCATACCGAAGATAACATCCGAACGAAACGGTATTGACAGTGCAGCTCTCCGATCACCTCTTTCTTAGACCCTGTGACGTATTGATGGCCTGTCTTCTCGTCTGTAACCTGAAATCTTGACAATGGCTCTCAGGTGACACGCAGTTCAGTACCATAAATATCATTAAAGAAGGCACATTGTTAGCAATCATTTATATTACATTGCAAGAAAACATTTTAGCAAGCGATAATATATTCAGCAAAAGACATAAGCAAAGTAATCTACGTAATAAGAGAAATATGAATTGAATTTGCCTGCATTTGAGGTATTTTACTTGCCAAGATATCATTTTTTGCAACGTGCACACAGTCTTCAGAGTGCAGAGATTTACTTTTTTTTTTTTTTTCCCCCAACTAGGCTACTTTTGTGCATTGTGCATACAAATTGTGCTTAGGTTGTCAAACAACATTTGTGCTGGTGTGGTTTGATTTTAAGAGTAATTGTTTCATTATAATTAAGTTCAACTGCTCTCCACATCCAATTAGCCAAATTACATATGGTTTATGCACAGTTTTTATTAAGATTGTCACACCCCCTGAATTGTTTAACAGTAGGTCCCATTACAAGTACCTGATGGTTCAGGGTACAGTTAATAAACACAAATCGTGGCACCTGCCCATTCTTAAACAAGACGGCGCCTTCTGTACAGTGTACATTGCTGTAGCATTATTCGAAGGTTAAAGCCATCATGTCGCGTTCTTTGTGTGTCCGGGCGGTCCAAATCTACTGACGTATTATTTCGAAGTAATGATCACATCTCATATAATTATTATTGGCAAGCTTCAGTGTTTAAACATATATCAGCTAAAACAAAGAGGCTTTTCATATTTTATTTTACACAACATAACATGTTTATACAGGATGTATTGTATGGATTACTCCATATAACAAAGTAATATACATGTAAACTGCATTATTTAGTATATGCAGAAAATGGTTGTTCTGAAAGAAAAAAAAACAAACAAACAAACAAACAAAAAAAAAAAACATTGATCTGTTGTCTTTTTTTCCCCACTATGTAAGAGTGCCATGTCCAAGACAGAAACCAAATAACTTTTAAAAGATTTGAGTTTTTAGTCTGACCTATAATAATAAAATGGTCTGTGAGTCTACCAAAAACCAGCGTGATAAGGTTGCAAAAACCTCATTAAAGTGTGCTTTCTAGGACCCATTCTGACCTGGAGAGTGAGTCTTTTCCATGGATTTTGCCCGAAACGTCCAGCTGGGGTAGATCTCCACCGCTCATGGACAGACTGCGTTTGGAGTAAAGGTTGCCAGTGTGCTGCGGGAGACTCCCATAGCTGGTCTGCTTACAGGAGTCTACATTTAAAGAGTGTCTGCGACTCACTCTAATACATCCCACAGGAACAGTCATGTAGCGCGAGGACTCGAGCTGTACTCTTCTGGACACTGGCATCACTGTGGTGGAGTAGGCTCGTATTTGGGCAGATTTGGGACGTGCCTTGGCTGAGTTGTTTTTATTGGTGTTGTCAAGCTCCACACTGATCTGTGTGTCTGGTTTTTGAGGGCCTGTGGGTTTGTGCGAGGCAGCATGCATGGAACGTTGGGAGTTGGGGGACGCAGGATGCCAGCTGTGACTGGCAGCAGAGGTAGTAACGGTGCACTCAGGAAGGGCAGGTTTAGAGGGCCGAGGCCCAGGCGTAGTTCCTAATGCGGGCACGGACTCCAGCTGCGGAGAAACCTTCCGACACACATCCATCTCCACACCCAGAACCTGCTTGGACATGGACTTGATTATTCCACAGACCTGCAGCTGCTCGCTCCTGGACTGAGAACGAATTTCTCCCAGCTCTACTCCCTTGTCCTCTCCCTCCTGGTTGCACACCCGATAACGTACAATGAGAAAGATGATGAAAGACAAGACCGAGGCCACAATGATACCTCCAATGATGACAACAATGGTACCTCCAAGGAACTGCGATTGCATGAAGTGGCACCGGAGGTACTGGGGCTCTGTAGCAAAGTGAACGCACCCTACCACGCGGGTAGCCGTGAGAGTTGTCATAGCGTCATCGTAAATTGCAAGCACACAGAGGTCATACGATGTCCCGGCTGCCAAGTTGTTCACCATGATGCTTTTACTAGTTGGCGGGATCATTCTGCAAGGACACATGGTTTAGAAGATCAGCAAAATCGGAAAATCAGTACTCTGGTACTTAGAACTCATTAGGCGCAACTGAATTGCAAAAAATGTGACGCAAATTATGGAAATACAAATAAAATAGCATGAGAGTTCCTCACTGGTGATGTCATACACCGGGATTTCCTTTCATGAACCACTATGGAGTGTTTAATGTATTGTTGCTGAATTATCCTACAGTCCTCCTAACTTCCACAATCAGAAACTCTGTGAAGTCTCCAAATACTATTTAACTTGATATGTATCATGCTTTCTGTTTTGGTACTATTTCAAGTAGCATGTGAGTAATTCTCCACTGTTTAAATTTTTAATCAATTCTTAGTCTTTGATTCAGCAAGCAAGTATAGGTCAGGTTCTACACATATCCTACGCAGTTCGCTGCTTCCAAAATGCCATTACACTGAACACGTTGGATACCTATTGTAATGTATGTCAAAACTGTGTTATATGTCGAACTTATGGTCTTACCTGTAGACTAGTGAGTCATCATAGGTGCCATTGTATTGGATTTGGAACATCCGAATCCCCGGTATATTCCGTTGTAAGTTAAATTTCACCAGAGCAGAGGAGGATGTAATTTCAGAAATCAGCACCCGTTTTTCCTGCCCAGCTTTGGTGTTGCTAATGGCAGTGCCACCATCTCCACCTGATTTGGTGGATGTAGCAATATCTGAGGAGCCAGGATCTGGTTCCTGTACTAAACTTGTGTCATTAGTAAATTGTGGCAGTTTGATGATAATTAGCTGAACAGTCTGCTGCGCCTCTCCTGAAGGGTTGGATGCCACACACGTGAACGATCCAGAGTCTTTCACGGTGCTGATGAGGATATCTAGTGTCCCATCAGTGTGCACCACTGTTCGGGTTGAGTTGGACACTAGTCTACCGTCAGGGGCAATCCAGTGTATAACAGGATCTGGGTCACCCCGTGCTTTACAGCGCAGAGTAACGTGTTGGCCTTCTAATGCTCTGGCCTCCTGGGAATGACGTGTGATGAGGGGAGGCTCGCACAGGAACTCCTCTTCAGACACCGTCCAGAAGTAACGTCCGGAGAGGTGCTGCGGAGCGGCGCAAGTCTCCAGGTCATCCTCACGCCGTAGTCTCCTCAACCAGAGCAACTCACAGTTACAGCGTAATGGGTTCCCCCCAAAGCTCAACGCAAATGATGATGGACCCAAAACGCCTGATGTGGCCAAAACACCTGCACGCTGGAAGACTGGATCAGGTGGAAGCTTCTGAAGCTTGTTGGAAGTGACATCCAGACGTTTGAGTTTCATGAGGCCTGCAAACGTGCCCTCAGGTATATAGTCTATCATGTTGTGGTCCAGACTTAAGGTGTGCAGGCTAGTCATGTGCTGGATGGCCACCCATGGGGCACTCTCTAGGTTGTTGTAGGAGAGATCGAGCTCTTCAAGGGCCAGGAGGTCGTTAAAGGCTCCTATGTGAATATACATGAGCTGGTTGTTGTTCAGAATGAGATGATGGAGCTTGGACATGCCACTAAAGGTGTCGTTTGTGATTCGTGTCAGACGGTTGCTGTCCAAGTGAAGGGCACGCAGGTTCTCCAGATCATTGAAAGCATGAGGTGTGATCGAGCCTATTGTGTTCCTGGAGAGAGTCAAGTCTACAAGCCTGGTCATGTTAGCAAAGTCCTTCCTTTTGACAGTCGTGATAAAATTGTCACCAAGCCGCAGTTCTACTGTGTGTCTGTCAATGTCTGGCGGAACAAAAAGCAGCCCCTTTTTGTCACATAGGGTGGCTAAGTTGGGAGGCAGCACTTGACAAATGCAACGTTTGGGACATATTTGGATCTTCTGGGCTTTTACTGCCATGATCATGACCATCAAATAAACAAGTAGGATCTCCATCTGGGTTCGCTGTTGTAATACCACCCCTGTGAAGAGAGATGAACCATTACTAAAATCTTATAACTGTGGTCAAGTTATGATGAATAATATTCTACAATTTTCCTTTTGATAAATCATAACGCGTCAAAAAGAAGAATGAGGAAATATACAAAATTGGGCCTTGGCCAGAAAAAAGTGACACCCCTGCTGTACTGATTTAGGGGTTTGGTATGATAACTCTTAGCCTTTTTTCTTTGTACATAAAGGGATGAAAGACTCCTCTGGCCATCCAGTTACTCATCTAAATTAGGCTGATGTCTCCAAAGATCATTTGGAGACAAAGAGAAGGGATCAGCGCAGATGCCACATCAAGAGGGAGACGTGGTTCTGTTCATATTGATTTTCCAAAGTGCTTCACTGCTACTCAAGTTTCTGACTATACATGAGGAGGGATAAAGCATATATTCAAGGACTCTCGACAAGGATATAACCTTGATAATGATATAACATTTAATTCAACCTAAAATTATGAATGGTGAAATTATAAAACGTTCACAAGACCATTTTTTTTGCAGGGCATTTATAAGTGCATATTCTTTTTTTTAATAAAGGTATTAAAGGTATTTTCATACTCTAGTTCCTTTATATTCTGTAAAATATGAAAGTGCATTATATTCTAGTAGCTTTTGCACAGGAAAACAGGTCTTTAACTACAATCACAAGTGCACCAGAGTGTCTCAACTTAACACTAACGGTGTGCTGAAATTCTGTCATATATGGTTACGAAAGTGAGGGACCTATCAGATAGTAATGTTGCTATCAACATGTATAATCAGCCACAAAGCAGAGCTATCTTGACATATACAATAAGACATCTTAAAGGGCTCAGCTAAAATGATTCCGATTAGAACAAAAAAGATCTTGTATGATAAAACGTCCTCTACATCCCTGTGTCCTTTAATTTAGAAATATTCTGTTCGGAGCAAGCTAAGGAGCTATAATTTTGTATTTCTGTGAATAAATTTGACATTTTGCCACATTATGTGACCTGTAATAAATGTAACCGTTCACATGAATTGAGCTATGATGTAATTGTTTCATGAGCTGATTACAACACTCTTTAAGCATGTCAAATGCCCATCACATCATGCCACTTTATTAACCAACTGCCACGGATACTGCAGGCCAACCAGCTGGCTGCTTTAGCTGGCAGTGCTTCTGTCTGCTTGCTGGGCTGAAGTGGAGCCGCTATTACCCCCCACTGAAACACTGCATCAACTTGCTCAGAGCAGAGATTTTTTTTTTTTTTTTAATCCAAGAGAAAAACATCAAATGTGAAAAGGACAGCATAAATGCATCTTTCGGGGATTTTTTTTTTTTTTTTTTAAAGAACTGAACATGAGTTCTTTTCATAAAGAATAGAATGAGATTAGAGGAAATGGGGAGAAAGGGGAAGAAATATTTGCCAACTATACATCATACTTTGCAGATTATCACACACTGTCAAAGATTGCAGACAAAACCGGATATGTTCAAACCCTGCTTCTAAAAATACTCATAAATTCAGGGCTATTACATCTTACATTCTGGCCTTCCTTTTAGACAGCTTCTGCCCTGCACCATGTTGTGCGTGTATCAGGGTCATCTGGGATCAGGTTTTAGACTGCAGTAGTCAGATGTGTGGGATTATTAGGCTGCAAAATGCTGGTTCCTTTATTACATCCATAAACCAAAATATTAAGGATCCGGTTGGCAGTTCTAAATGTAAGAATATCCCTCCGTATTGACCTACTCAAATACAGCCCACCTCCAAGCTGGCAGATAAAACAGAAAAGATTTCAAACGGACACTGCAGACATACAGGACATCGGAGCTTTCAGTGACAGAAACATGTCTGCCCAGCTTCATGCTTAAAAGGCATTTTCACCACTTGTCTGGTCGCTCAGGCGGAGGACTGATACCGCTAATGGAGCAGTGGTGACTACTTGCACACTATCACTGTCACTAAAATCAGGTCAGTAAAATAATCGGCCTATGTATCTATCTCTGCCTGTTTGTTTCAGTGCCTTTTTTTATTTTCTTCAGATTTTTAAATCTGAACATGTGCAGTCAGATTAATTATGATTCAGCCCCTTTCACAATTAAGGCCAGGTAATTCATCCATAAATACTGTAAACTGGGATGGCCCTCATGCAGATGACATCACCATTATCACCATCTTTTATGAGATACTGCTTTTTATGACCCCTGTAACTCGAGTGCTGAAGTCAAATCAACATTAATATCTTGCACTCAGCTTTATGAGTGAGCTTTAAAGCACGTCTCTCTCTCTTTCTCTCTCTCTTTCACACACACACACACCCATAGTCTCTCACACAAGATCTTTTTCCACAGCCTTCATTATTATAGTTTATAAAAACCAGTGATGGTTGATAAGGTAACAGTTTAGAAGGTCGATTGGAGGCGTGTGGGCATGCACAAAGCTTTAATTAGTGATTGTCATAGCATGGCCAAGTTAGAAGTGTGTCAAGAGAGATAAATCACTTCACTTCCTAGGGAACAGATAGGGATGAATAGGTACAGAAAATGTGAAGCCTTAATGATGAAGTGATGAGAGCCATAGTGCACTGAGAAGGTAATAAGATGCTCAGCTTAACGCCAAGGTTAGGTTAGGTTAGGTTAGGGTAGGTTGGGAGCCATGCATAATCGGGTAACACATAGGCTATGAATTCATATCAGGCTACAAGACGATGATTGTCTGCTAGGAAACGACTATTGCAACGCAATCCTGGATTTCAGTTGCGATTCCAGCTGGTGTATGGAATTCTGTGACCTTGCAATGTACTAGGCTATACACGAACAGGCTATACGGTCTTCAGAAGATCAGATTTCGACAATCGACCATCCCTGTCCCCCAAAAAAAGAAAGAAAGAAAGAAAGAAAAATGAAATAAAATAAAAAGAAGCAACTTATCAATTTATATTTTCATATCAGCACAATGGCAGGAGCGTGGAGAAGAAAAGCACCAGGGTGCAACGCCTTCCAAGAAGAATTACCTTGTGTAGAGATATGAGCCTTGCTTCGTGCGGCACACCGCCCCTCTTCCCACCAAATCCCCCGTTACAGCATCATCTCCAAGTCCCTCTGAGGACCGATCCTTTAGCGCTGACCGAAATAGGCGAGCTCGTGGGATGACTAAATAAAACAGCACGAACGGGGTCCCATCTCTGCTGGGGGTAACAGACGTCCAGCCACCAGGAGAGCCTGTGAAAATCCTCACTTGCGGATGCTTCTCTCCGTGCGTGTCCGCATTACGGCTGCACGCTCCGCTTTACCGGAGAAAATGTCTCGGTGGCCGCCGAGAACAAACACACAGCGCGACTGGGCTTGAGCAGGGATCGCATCTCAGCAGGCCGGGCCAGATGTTTTTTAGCATCTCTTTGCTCACCCGCCCCAAATATGGCCTCCGGTGGTGTCAGTCTGGAGCGGCGGAGCAGGTGTCACATCCGCTCGCTTCTCCGCGCGCCGCCGCTCTCTGACATGATGACAGCGCAACGCAAGCCGCAGCTGGACGTGCGTGGCTTCAGACTAGAGGGCTCCGAAAAAGAAAAAAGAAAAAAAAAAAAAAATCTTTTTTTCACTGTTAATTGTTGCTGTCGGCGATGTATCTAATTCACAGCGTTGCTTAGCAGGTTTACAGGATGGCATGCCATCAGTCATCCTCTATAAGCTGGGTCTTAACACTAATGGGACCACTTAAGCATATTTATCTCAGCTGAATCAACTGCTGTAAGAACAGATTAATGTCACTATCAAGGCCTTAATCAATGCATTATGGTCGATAAAAACAACAACAAAAAAACACTTAATGTTCCCGAAATTCTATAAGTAGCCGCCTATACATTACTAGTTCTCGGAGAAAAGTTATTAAATGTTACTTCACAGATCAAAAAAAAAAAAAAAAATGAAGAGGATTAAGGATTAATAAAGACATATAACATATAATGCAACTATAAGCATTAGTGATACACCTGTTCCACTGGTGTCCCCAGAACCAAGCTGTCCTTCTGACAGTTTATGTTGCCAACTTGTGCAAAATATAGGCTATATATACAATGCTGGTGTGCTTTAAGACAAGCTGTGTTCTTTGTTTAGGTGCAAGATCTTTGTTGTGTTGGTCAACACAATGCACACTTGCACCATAAAATATGTCCAATCCGATCCAAATGCCAACACGGTGTTTCAGGCCAGTATTGGCTTTGATACCGCTACTCATCGGATTATCAGACTGGTGTATACCTACAATTTTATACATTCCTTTCAATGGTCGATGTAGAATTATTCCCAAAGCTACAGTATGTATTTGGATTTAATTCTACTAAAGTAATGCAAAAGGATTAGTCCAAATGAGTGTACTGCATGTCAAATGAAACCTTACGTAACTTCTAATCCACTGGCACTGTAAAATATAAGACAAAGAATGGTTAAATTATGAAGGCAAAGCTCAGTAAGCCATAGCCAATTCCCCACAATCACACACTAGGGATAGATCGTGTTGTGAAAAACAGTAAATGTAATGAAGCTCTCCGGCCATATCTGTAAAGCTAATTATAATTAAAAGAAAAGCTTTAATGTCTTTCAAGTGTGTTTTATTGAACTTCATAATCCTTATACACTCTAATCTTTCTGTTTACTTCTTTTGGTAATCGAGGAACTGAGCATAGGTGAGGGAATCAGCTCTCTCTCCACTCCTGCTTTTGACTTCCAAAAACATGCCCATATCATCTCGTGGAGGGTCTGCAATACTGCGACTCCATAATGGCTCTGAGATGCCTAGCAACTCACGTACATGTGCTGAGATCGCCTGAAAAAGAGACAAAAGAGTGACTGATCTCCATATGAACTGCTATATTAGTTATAGTTCTACTCTTCTACTATCCTTAAGGATATATAT
>JAOVYU010000040.1:213625-228987 GCA_025674565.1 Synodontis membranacea | reverse complement strand
ATATTGGGTAATACGAGTGTAATGGTGACCAAAGGGTGTTATTTCATGTCTAGAGGGCTCTAATAATATTAAAAACCGTATTTAGAAGGTCATAAACAGGTTTTCTATGCTCTAAATACGAAAATATTCGGTTTATAAATAAAGAATCCTACTTCACGGAAATTCTCTTATCGCGAGTCTGGAACGGCTTAACCGCGATAAACGAGGGTTGACTGTATTTAGCTTTTAACTCTTCTTCGAATCAGGTCTGGAGACAGATTGAGTTTTTTCCCAGGTATCAAGCTATATAAAGCTGTCTTGCTGCAGGATACAGTACACAGTACATTTCATCGGCAGACAAAATGTACAACTGATATTTTTCCCTCACCTAGAAACTGGGTTAAAGGCAAACTTGCACACTTAACATTACATCAGTAATTCCTTATCAGCCATCAACGCCACTAAAGTCCTAATTAATGGAGGAGTTTCCACAGGACCATGATCAAGATACCTGTACAGGAAGTTTAAAACCCAACACAGCATGCTGTTTCTGACTTCCTGTTATGACTTATATTACAGCAGATCTCTCTGTAGAGTCTACACTCATTCCACTTTTTAACTTAACACAATAAGGCACGAATACTAGTAACAATACTGCAACAGTGAACTTACAAAACACATCTAATTCATAAACAGCTCAACTATACTCTCTCAATACTCTATACACTCTCGCTATACTCTCTCTCTACTCATTATACTCTCTCTCTACTTTCTATACTCTCTCTCTACTCTGAATACTCTATATACTCTATATACTCTCTCTCTACACTCTCTACTCTCTCAATACTTTATACTCTCTCTATATTCTCTCTATATACTCTCTCTCTCTACTCTCTATAGTCTGTATACTCTCTCTCTCTCTCTCTCTCTCTCTCTCTCTCTCTACACTCTCTACTCTCTCAGTACTTTATATTCTCTCTATATTCTCTCTATATACTCTCTCTCTATACTCTCTGAATACTCTCTATAGTCTGTATACTCTCTCTCTCTCTCTCTCTCTACACTCTCTACTCTCTCAGTACTTTATATTCTCTCTATATTCTCTCTCTCTATATTCTCTCTATATACTCTCTCTCTATACTCTCTGTATAAAGTGCACTAAAGAGGTATGAGGTGAAGGCTACTTGTGACTCAGCCGGACTCGTTAGCTAGCTCACAGTGCTAACTAAACCATTCCATTACTCACTTGGTATACGCAGCTCCTAAATCAATGACAACAGCTGTTTTCTCTCCTCCGCTCCCCAACACCTCAAACAACGGCATTTTAATTCACCGAGCGGGTTTTATAACACAGGACTCTCACGAGCAGAACAACACTGAAGAAAACACCCACAATAATAAGAATAATAATAATTGATGTTTTTTTTGCAGGGCGGGGAAGAGGGTCCTCGATATAGTAGACCTGGAATTTGCCCGATTAAAATACATAAATAATATACATTTCAAATTCGTACAGATTAAACTTTACTTCATGGCTCAGGTTGCGTTCGTATTAGATTTCGCCAATATATGTATTTGTGCGAAGTGTTAAAATTTTTCTCCAGGAACGTTCATGTTTAACGTAAGGCATTACGGGAGTCAGCTGTAACGGTGCGACGCTGTTTCTACTGATCCGAGATCAGCTCAGCGTCGTTAATGTAGTCATCATTTAGGGCGCGATACGTGGAAGAACTGACCCGAGATCAGATATAAAGTACAGCCCTCTGTCACCGGGGCTGCTTTAGGTGCTGATGCTGCTCGGTGGTTTCTCGCGCTTTTAATGATGGGTTAATAAAATCGGCTCAAACGTGTCAGAGGAGGCTGACTCAATAAGATGCAAAAATAAAATTTTTAATAGATTGCACTTGCTCTGGCTAATTTTTATTTTTGGATTAGTAGAAATACATCTTAATAATCGTTGGAATAATTCGATTAAATAATAAAAAAAAATAATAATAATTAAAAAAAAAAAAAAAAGATGATCCTTGATACGCGGGTGCTGTTTTAATAAAAACAAGATATTGTGAACTTTTTTTTTTTTTGGAGGTGAAAGTCTTTAAACAGGATTCAGGTTTTGCGTTGGGGTTTTTGTTTTTCTCTCTCTCTCTTTCTCTCTCTCTCTCTTTCTCTCTCTCTCTCGGCATGGCGCAGCATCCGGAGCTCATAAAGCAGAAGAGCACAGACGATCCTGTGTAACGTGTCCAAAAGCAGAGGGATGTGAAAGCAGCAGTGGATGGAAGATGTTTGTGTGCCTCTACAGAATGAGGTCGACAGGCTGATTCTAACACACCAGGTAAGAATGTTCTTTTGTATAGCCTACTGCATCATGTTAAGAAGTGGAATAATCAGTGTCCTCATGTTGCTCCACTGCGGAGCCAATGTCTGTGTTTACAAAATATGTCACCCAGTTTGTCTTTTGCACATGGACTTGGCACTGTGTGTCAGTTTCTCCTTTTATACTGCGCAAAGATGATGATCTGAGCTGCAGGTCCACTCTGATGATCAGGGTGTTTATGGATGTTAATGTGCATATTAATATCAAAAATAAAAAGAGAGAGAGAGAAAGCAATAAACAACAGTGAATATCATTTCCATGCACTTTCTGAAAATTCCTAAAGCTGCATTTTTTAGGCTGATACTGGATCCAATAGGTTGTGTTCCAGGACATATCATTATTAAATGACTGCACATTGATTTGTACAGCATGCACTAAGGGCGCTTTGTCATGGAGAAGGAGCAGGGCTATTTTTAGGGGGTTGTGAGTGGAGGAGTGCAGCAATGGTGCTGTGTCAGATTCTGCAGGGGAGGTGTGTGTGTGTGTGTGTGTGTTTTGCAGAAATGAGATAAAGATATTTTAAAAAAAAAAAAAAAAAAAAGGTATTTGTCATGTGTAAAATTCACAGTGTGCCGCAAAATGCATTTTTAATTTTTTTTATTATTATTTTAAGTTCCACTTCTGCCAGCTCGTCTCACATTTTATAGGCTTGACGATAAGGACGTCAGTCTGATGGCTATAAAATACAAACAGTTTTTCACTATTTCTCTCCCCCCCCCCCCGCCCGGTCCCCCGTCCCCAGGTGAGTTCTGGATGTGTCCAATGATCCATCCTTAGGAGCCCCTTAAAAATCCTTTAATCTCTGCCTTCTCAAGCCTCCGAGTTTACATTACTCAACAGCCGGTTAAAGAAGAATGCCGCACCGTGTACTACTCCAAGTTCTCTTGTTGGTTGGGGCATGTTTCTCCACCTGGGCTGCTCCGTTAAGGAGCACGTCCTCGCCACAGGAAAGACGCTGTGACAGAGCAGAGCAACGGTCCAGGGACACCGGTGAACATCTAGCAAGCCAGCACGATGACAAGATGTGTATAATCTCTTCCGTACACCTGGCCTCATCTCGTCCTGTACAGGAACCTAGAGGCACGGGAGATGTCTTATCCAGTGCCAGGCGTGAGGAGATAAAGGCTGCAGTGACAGACACCATCCCGGGACATGTTAGACAGAAAGAGTTGTTTCGGAGAAGTGCTAAACCTTATACGGAATATTATGATGAAAGCACTGAGCCTACTGATGAGAATCCGTCTCTGTCTGAATCCCGTCCTTTTGTGGACCGTACAGTGGGACCTGGAAATGAAAATACAGAGAAGGAGCTGACCACATCTCCAGAGAATTATGCCGAGCAGAAAGTAGGGCCATCTATGTTACCGATACAGCTGAGGACAGACAGAGCTGCACAGAAACAAGTTACTCTGGGACATAGTGACTACATTAGCTTACGTTACAGTGATATAGAAGAAGATAAATGGACCGTGCAGCCTCTAACCAGACCTCGCCCACCGACACAGGAGGGAGGATGGGAGGTAAAGAGAGGAATCGCAACTGAACCCCCTTTCTCTGACCATGCCTCTGTGAGCCAGTCTCCCAAGAACGTCAACCCAGCCGTCACAGAACAAACCACTTCAGACGGTTACGATGGACAGACTGGAGAATCTACACAGGACAAAGAGAAAGGGGCAGAGGTAAACTTGTTTACAGCTGCAGAGCAAGATAAAGTATTGGTACCTGGACTACTGCAGCCTGACCTGACTCTCAGTTCCAGACTGGCAGAGCTTGGAGACACCTGGACAGAACCAATTCACTTACAAGGAGGTCAGCACTTTATCTGATAATTATAGTTGTCGTATTGCCCTTTATGAATATTTATGAAAATTGCATGGGTGTAATTTTGAATATGTTCATGTGTCTTGATGTGTTTGTCTCATATTATTGAAGTTAACAACAAAAGCTACAAGTGCTCATCACGGTACCTGCATTGCTCTAGTTTTAGCAAGCATTTATAAGATTTAGATTATTATTATTATTTTTTTTTTTTTTAAATAAAAAAGCATTTATGACATAAGGTTCTGTTGTTATTATTGGAGGAGGAATGACAGAAGTGCAGAGAGGGAGAAAGATAGATTTGATTATGAGTAGCAGAGATAAGTTTTACTTGCTCTACTTTAAACCTCAGTGGGAGACTGGAGGCAGCCTAATTACTTTCTATTTTTGTCATGCAACTTGAAATAAAAAAAAAGTGTGACTATGAAATTTGGGGTAAGACGAATGATGGACCTGCTATTGCCAGATCTGAATGTATGTGTACATGTAAAAAAAAAAAAAAAAAAAAAAGAAAAGAAAAGAAAAGATTTGTTTTGTGATTAGTCTGTATTTTGCACAAGGAATCTGCCAATGTAATAAAAAAAATTCAAAGCTTACTTTGAATTTACTGGGTTCCTGGAACTGTGAGGCTACAATGCAACCTCCAGCACCACTATATATAGTTAAAAAAGTTAACTATATATAAAACTTTTTCAAAAGTTAAACTATAAGCTAAAGGATGACAGCAAAACAAACAGAGGTGGAAAGAACCGAGGAACCAGGCAGACGGTGCATAGTGAGGAAGATATAAAACCAGTGAGGAAAACAAAAAACTCACTGAAGATGGAGAAGGAGAAGGAGAAGTTGGAAAAAGGAAGGAGCTTAAAAATATAACCTGTTTGTATACGTTTGACATTATAGCCCCAAATACAGCAATATTCCACCATTATATGACCAGTGTTTTGGTTATGTAATTATGTACATGTTTACTAGAATGTACTACTTCTGCTATTGCTTATCGCTTATAACTATTAGATACTTACCTATAACATGTCCTTTGCATACCTCTCAACAAGTCAAAGTGTGGTTGTGTAGTGCCCCATGAGAGTAAAACTTTGGGGGGTTATTTTTTGTTGAGGTTATTTGGGTCATCATCATTAGATTTGTAGTTAGGAAACTCACCCTTCCTCTAAGTTAGGAAACCCAGCCTTCCTAAAATGAAATCTAAAATGCATCTTTCTTATCTCTTTCACCTTTGTTGAAACAGTAGAAGAAGCGAGTGTCTTGCCCTTGTTACAGGAAGTGGGCACAGAGGCGACCATGTCTTCCGAAGACCTCCCTTTGATCTTTGAGCCGGTCGATGACGTCACACCATCCAGTAGTTCGTTGCTGGCATCTGAGTTGTCTGTCGCCATGGTCCCCGCAACAGGGATGCTCGGGGAGACGGAGCTAGAGCAAACACTCTCCATGGATACAGACCACGGTCGTCATCAGTCTTTCCCGGGGCCTTCGGATTGGCCTTCGCCATGGCAGATGTCAGGTGCCGAGAACGAGGAGGCTCCCTCGTCATCTCAAGTGCCAGTCAGCGGGCCTTTCTCTGAAGCAGACATGGAGCGTAATGAGAGGACAGAGAGGCTACAGAGTGAGAGTGCATAAATGCTGTCTAGTGGTTCTTGTATGTATAGTATACATGTAATGTGATGCATACAATTTCAGTTCTGTAGTGAATGTAATTTGCTTGCATGGTATAGCCAAATCATAATATATTATAATAATATATAATACATAGCACTACCAGTCAAAATTTGGACACACCCTCTCATTCACAGGTCACCTCGTACATTGCAGAACAATAATGAAGACATCAAAACTTTGATCATGGTTACACCGGGTATCAGATCTGATCACAAGTGGTCATTCGAAATACAAGTGTAAACAACCCTCGAGGCACAGTGAAGACCCAGTCATTTACACCACTTCCCTAGGTGGTCTGGGATGCGCGTAACTTTTCTAGTGCAAACGAAAATGCATCCTGATGCATCCCTGACAAGGACATAACAGGAAAAAACCTAATTAATATAGAGCATGGTGGTTGTTTTGGTGACGGCATGCCAGCGCTAAAAAAAAACTGGAGATGAGCACTGATGTACATGGTTGGAGTGCAGGAAAATAATGAAGTTAAGTTGAAGGTTTAACATTTTTAACATAACTCTCCATGTGGACCTTTGACCTTCTAGTAGAAGTGATGTAGGCAGTAAGGAAATATGAACACAAGTGGTCAGTTGGACCCCTTGACGACGCATGATAGACACAGCTGTACGTGGCGATGTGTCTCGGCAGTCCACTTGTGGCCTGATCGCCCAAGACACATTTTAAAACCGAGTGTAAACAGGGCCTGGGAAATAACAAGGAATGATGTGGTAAACAAAAAAAAAAGTGTTAACAAAAAAACAAAGCTTTGCATGTTCTTGGCTTTATCTTAACCAGCTTCATGAGGTAGACACATGGAATGCTTTACAATTATAACAGCTGTGCCTTGTCAAAAGTCCATTAGTGGGATTTCTTGCCTTCCTAATGTACTTGAGACCATCAGCTGTGTTGTGTCGTGACAGTGTTACAGTATACAGGTATACAGGTGTACAGTAAATAGAGCTATTTCACAACCGTAGTAATCCAAATTATGTCAAGGACCACTCAAGTAAGTAAAGAGAAACGACAGTCCATCATTACTTTAAGACATGGAGTATCTTTTAAGTAAAGAAAAATAAATAAAAACCTATGAATGAGTAGATGTGTCCAAGCTCTTGGTGCTGTGTAATATATGCCTAAAGGAAGTGCTTTCTGACTAGTAATATCGCTGAACTGCAGTGTGCAGATGATCAACACCACTGAGGCTCAGATTTGAATCACAGAGACGTCTTAGTCTCTCCGACCAGTAAAAGAAAAGTCCCGAAACACAGCAATCTATTTCTCTTGAAATGCCTGCATTGTGTTTAGAGATTCTAGTGCTAATTTGTTGGTTGGGGCAGTATTTCTTATATTCCTTTGGAGAGTTAACAGGTATCCGCAGCACTGACATCACAGGGGAGCGTTGCTAGCATGGAGACCACGGCTTTAGGTCAGAGAAAAATTTCAAACCCAAGACGCACAAACGTGTCCGATTTTGCTAGAAACGGTCTAGAATGCAATGCGGCTTTACACAGCGGTGGCTCTGATTTAAGTTAGTGCTCTACAAGATGGGCAAACAGTGGTGTTGATGGAGGGACATGTTATTGGCATGGAAGCTTTGGAAGCTTTTTCGTTTGAATGAATTCTCACCGTGAGCGGCTGTGGATCATGTAGGAATAGGTTATAGACCAGCATGTCAATGAAAGAAAGGAGTAAACTCGTAATTTAAACATAAAATGATTCTTTTTCCACATATGAACATGGCATGCTGATTATAAATACTGATTTGGAAGTCATTCAGAATGGATTTTACCTTCAAGCATCGCATCGGTAACTCTAACATTTATGCCACGCAGTTGCTACATCAACCATAACCAGATTTAAGGCAGATTGAACAAGAGGTTAAAATCGTTTAAAAAAAAAAAAGAAAAAAAAGACTTGTTCTTGCAGATCCAGATGTCCTCCCAACTTCTGTGGATGTGTTCCGTTTGTCGCCTTCTCCTGTGTCAGCCACCGCTCAGAAGGTCGCAGACATCAAGCCGACCCACTCTGCAGTGCTGAAGCCAATGTCAGGGCTGGAGGAACTGGAATCACAAGGTTCGTCCTTATAGATATGCTCTCTCCCAAATCAAGCTTGTTTTGTTACTCATGTTGTTTACACGTTATTCTCCAGAGAACGACGATGAAGAGGAGGACTATGCAGATGAATCTGAGGAGGAGGAGGAAGAGGAGAGTGAAGAGGAGCTGACCGAGGTTCCTGCGCATTCTCCTACACGTCCTCCTTACATCCTCATTCCTCCTCCTCCAGTCTGGGGGCAGAGGAACCAAGGCCTCAGTGAGTCTTTGTCTACTGTAACGTGATGAGACGTGAACAAAGCTCTGCGTTGTGTACTCAGATGTGAACATCTAGGAAAATGGAATATGAAGTTTGTACAGTATTTGATTATGGAATGTTTTCATTTAGCTGATCTGATGGCCAGAGGAATATGATCTGGTACTCTACAAAGTTCTCCTGGGACAGCCGGTTAGCAAACATCTTAGGCATTAGATCATGAGTTACCCATTCCTCGGTTTATTATGTAGCTTCAAAATTATTGGCACCCTTCATAAAAATGAGAAACATTAAACCGAGCTGATATGAGCTGATATGTGATATCTGGACGTCAGACGTGGGTATATTGTGTAGTTCTGTGTTATTTCATATTTTTTGCAAACGTAAAGACTTTATTTAAATAGGGCACTTACTGTATTCTGCAAAATTATCGGCACTCCTCAATTAATTACAGGTAATATTTTGTGAAGGCTCTGCTTGGGAAAGCAGCAACACTGAGCCACTTGTGAGCAGACTGGAGAACATTAGTAGTCCTAACTCTTGGGTTAGGACTGCTCTCTTAAATTCAGACCCCAGATTTTTAGTCAGGTTCAGAAACAGATTGAGATGGTACTGCATTTTGTGGAAGGCATTTTTCAGTAACTCTTACAATAGCATCGTTACTCAGGTGGCAGTAACGTGGCATAAGTTGATTTTGACAATTCCCAAGAATCAACTAAACTGTTTCATTGTGAAGGTCTGATTTCCTTTCTGCCCGTGTGAGGTTAAAATAATGGCGTGAGCTACAGTGTTGTGTCCCTAGATAAATTGGCTGTATAATCATGAAAAATAACTGGAACTACAAGTTTAGTCTTTATCATGCCTTCCTAACCAAGTGTGCTGTGCACCACATATCCTCAATAATGGTTCGAATAAAGATTTTCTCTCCTAAACAAATGCATCTTTCTACACAGGAACATTTTCCCACAATATGGTGCAGCAATAATGTCCTTTCACCGATTGCTTGTAAACCACATACTGAACGCGAATTCTGATGTACTGTATAATGCCTTTAATTTCAATTGAATTATCAAAGCATTCAAACAGAGCAATTAATGTGAACTTGAAGCTTTTGCTCAAATCTGAAATTCAATATTCTTACTACGCTCACTGAGGTTTGCTTCCTTGCAGTACGGAGCTGGGTTAAGCTGATCCGAGAAAAGGTAGGTGATTTCTCAAAAAAAAAAACAAAAGAAAAAAAAAATTATCAAGGTTAATAATTCAGCCCAGTGTGGAACGTAATACTCTTTCTTTAAGGCTGGCTATGTTTCTGGGATGCTGGCACCTGTGGGCATCGGTATAGCTGGGGCACTACTTATTGTCGGAGCTCTTTATGGCATCAGGATGATCCATCGCAAGAGGAGGAACAGCCTGAAGCACCAGAGGAGAAAGGTAAACCAGACGTGAGAACATAAAATGCTAAGGTCAAACATATTCTTAAAGTAGATTCTTTCTGACACATACTTAGTATACAGTATTATGTACTATATGAAGATGTATACCGGTACATATGCAGTAGTATGCCCACTCATAATAAGTATTTGGATTTTGTTGACTACAGCAACCAACAGAAGTAAGAAGTGGACCAGACCAAGCAATGCTACTAGCTGATAGCTCTGAAGATGAGTTTTAATCCACTTAAAGAAAATTGTCTGTCCCCATTTTAAGGCTTCAGCCATCTTACAATACTTCAAGTCCTAACAGCACATATTTGGAAAAACGTCAGTATGTGATGTTAATCTCACATTTATTATTTACATGTATATTAAGGCACATTTTAATATATTTTTAATATCACTCAAACATCAGCAGATTTCCATGGGTTAATACTGTATCTGTGCAAATAATTGAAGTGCCAGTTTGGCCAAAAAAAACTTTTTTTGTCATATTGGCCCCAAGCATAGTAATCGATCAGCTGAGGAATGCCTGCAGAGCTCCCATGTGGTGCAACAGAAAAGCTTTATTGTACAACCATCAGGAGATCACAAAATCCAGACAATCCAACAGCCATTGTCCAAAAAAAAAAAGAAAAGAAAAAAAAAACAGAATTGGCCTTCAGGAAGAAGGGATAGCGTAATCTCTCTCTGGATCACTGAGCAGTCACGGGCATCGGTCCTTGAATATTGAGTGTCATCTGTACAAGCATCAAACTTAGGCGAACAATATGACCCAAAAGTGAGATTATATGTTAGAAGCAATTGGATTCCAATTTAATTTTCATCACAGACTTATTCTTAATCTGTTTTATGAAACTGGAGGGTTTAATGGAAACAGCCTGCGTATGTTTTTTTTTAAAGCATGTCCTTGATCATCTGGCCATCCATGCTCACTGCTAAACAAGAAGCTCTAAGTCTTGTTAAATTTTTTTTAGCTACATTTGCCTGGTAGATTCAGTCAAGGTAAAAGTCTTTAGAATGGTTGATGTTTAAAACTTGCATTATTATTCAATACTCTGGAAAATTGTTTTTTTCATTTTGGATTAAAGTACAGCATTCCGACCCCAATGCAAAAAAGCAAAACAAAAACAACAAAACCATTATTCAGATGCATTATTTTATATTAGATTTATACACACAATATGCACAGAATAGTGCATATTGTGTGTCCATTGATCCTATTGTGCCAAATTGTCTCAGTGGACTTGACTGTAATATTTGCAGTTAGACTGGCTGGATTCATTAAACAGCAAAATGTATACTGCAAGTTCTACAAGAAAAAGTAAATATTGAATCATTCTCAAAATTAAATTATAGTTACAGTTACGTTGCACACTGACTGATCGTTAACATAAGGTTACTATGTGACATGTTGATTTTATATCTTAATCTCCGTTATTGAAAACATAGGAAAAGTTATACTGGATCGTCCACCTTGAAAGTGCTGGGGGGAAAAAAATAGATTCTGCTTTTGAAAAGCTGCTCAATAAATGTGTCTCGGATGATCGACTACGTTTGAGAAAATTGTGTCAAATATTTATGGCCAAACTGTTCCTTTGAATTTTAAGGCATATTCTTGGAATTGTGGAGATTTCATTTTCCTCTTTATATATACTGACTGCAATCCTACTATATTTAGAATAGATCAAATCATTTTTACGTGCAGAGCTCTTTAAGAGAAACCCTACGTCATTTACTAAACGAAAACGTTTCTTTGCTTTTTTTTTTTTTTTTTTTTTTTTTTTTTTTCCATGCAGCTGCTTATGTAATGGTAAAACATTTTTACGTTTTTGCTAATGTAAGTGTCGGATCATCACAAATAAATAAAAAGAAACAGACAAAAATCCAAAGGAATTATTGTACACTAATGGAGTAGGCTATGTTTACTGTAGCCAACTTTCTGAAAGTAAACATGTGCTCCATTAATGCATACAATGAGCAACTGTATATAGTACATGGATCATGTGTGTGCATAGAGTATACATTGTACTGTACAAGGTTAGTTGCTGTATTATTGCTGATTACTGTTGACAGCTCTTAAATTCAATGTATTGTTCCAATGCCTTTGTGACAATCGAACAAATTGCACTTGTAGTTATAAACATTGCCTGTGTTTGTGTTATTTCTGTTGTCATAATGACTGTTTTTTTTCTGTCTGTTGCATTAAAAGCCCTAACAGAAAAAAAAAAATAGATTGATTGCTAATTTATGGATCTTTTTTTTTTTTCTTAAAAAAAAATTGAAAACTAGAGGCTTTATAATTAACGTAGAAATGCAGAAAATGGCTTGTACCTCGAGATTTAGGCAACAGAACTACTATGCCCCAGAAAAAAAGGGAAAAAAAAAGAAATAAAATTGAAATAAAATTAAATACAATTTTAACAATTCAGACCAAAACAATTTCGACCAAAGTGCAATCGAATATTTTCTATACACAACTGAACATTTAAAAATACAGAAATAAATTTGTACTTTATCTGACACAATAAAAAAAACAAGCTCCTTTACAGAGTTGGCATTAGAGGATGATAATGATGTTTTTATTTTTATGTTCTTGATTCTTAGAATTTCCTCAATTATAACCCTTAATAAAAATGTATACTGTATTATTGCTAGTATTTCAGTGTGTTATTTATTTTCAATACAAATTCAGCATTACCAATATCCACTCCCAACCAGACTTTGTGAGTGTATTTTTCATGATAACCAGATACCAAAACAACACCAGGGTGCTGTAATGTGTGACACTTTATATCACAGATCACAGGCAGCAAATAACATGAGAGAACATAACAACCAAGATTCATATCCACTGTACTTTAACAAAACGTCACCATGAATAATAATGCAGCTTTATCATTCATGTTTCCCAGAAGACGAAGTGAAAGTTTAGATATCCTTCGACAGACTTCCGTCGCATTTTCACTGAGCATATTAAAACACTTGAGTATCACAGAGTATTTAATTAAAGGCAGTTGTGGACATAACTCATATTTAGTTCAGTTCCTGTATTTTTCCAGCAACACAATCTTGATACAAACGGAGGCTTTAATTAATAGCTTTGTACAGAGCTCATACAAGGTGTTTCTCTCACCCTAATGAACTACTACTGCTTGATACAGTTCAGTGACTAATGATTTATCATACTGAAAATCTGAAATATATCAGTTACCTTCCTGAAACCGTAACTGACTTCTGCATTCATTCTTCCATAATATTTGATTAAAGATTTTCTCTCTAATCTGGTCATACCGCTAGTCAGGTGCAGATGGCAGTCTGATATAATAAGAATACTTAGGAGTTCTAACTTGCAACAAAAAATCGCTGCATGTGACAAATTTTATTTAACTTATGAGACTGTTACTGTCCGCTAGGCTCCGCCGACTGAAGTAGGAGAAGACCCATGGCTGAGAGATGTTCTGCTGCGACTGACGGTTCTCTGAGGAAGTTGTGTGCTGCACTCTGCCTGTGGCTCAAAATAGTTCGATATACTTACAGTAATGAGGTCTCAGTTTCAGTCTGAGAACAATTGTGGAGATATCTTTTCTTTAATTGCCATGCTAGGCACTGCAATTGAGCTACATGACAGCGTAATTCCAGGTAGTAGCAAATGTTCAGACGTTGTAAAAGTTAAGACAGACTTTATTTAAACACAGTTCATTGAAGACTGTAAAATGTGAGCAGTTCAGCTGCTTCCTCCTCCACTTATCTTCTCTTGTCTGCAGCCTCGCTCCCCTCTTCTCCTTCCTCCTGCTTTCCACATACAGCAAGTACTCCATTCTTTCCCTCTCCTCTGACTCCAGTAGACACCTCGTCCCTGAAACTGATGCATTTAAGGTACTTCACTACACACTCCACAGAATTATAAAATTACTTCTAATTTTAAGTAGTCTGTAGGATTTGCATCCCTCGTTGTGTCCGGTTAGTAAATAATATATATTATATTATTGGTATATTTATATAAAAATCTATCGACCAAAAAAAATAATAATAATATTAAATATTAAACAAGGCAACAATCCAAAGCACAAGGCACGACCAACAGAAAAATACTGTCACTGTGGATGACATCTGGCAGACTAACTGGATAACGAGAATAATTCACAGGATGCAAGTGTGAGCACACATTATTAAAAAAAATAAATAAATACATAGACCACAATCGCCCACTTTTTTGACCATTTTTGTTACTTAATAATTAAGGTGCATCAGAGAAACCTAACCCACTAACGGTCTCGTTTCTATGCATTACACTTCTTTGTCGTCTGTTTTCTCCTAAACTTTGCATTCAACAGCGAAACGTTATATTCTGAATGCTTGAATCTGATGAATTTGTACCTGTAACAGCAGCTTTGAAAATTATGTTTATATTAATGCCCTCAGTCTAATATGTTACAGTGTAACCATTGACTTGCATGGAGGAGATTCCAGATCTTTATGCCTAATATTTAAAAAAACGTTACATAACAAAGACTATAATCATTGATATGGTGAAGCTTTCTGTAGGGAGACATTTATGTAAGCAGTCTCAGGTGTCAATGATTTGTAAAAAAAAAAAAAAAAAAAAAAAAATTTGTTTTACTGTTGTGCTACTTTCTAAAAACTTTCACTTGCTGTAACATTAGACAAACTTTTTCTCGATTTTTCTAAATAGTCCACCAGCATGTTTTTTTTTTTTTCAATGGGGTAGACATTGTTTTAAAGACATCGATTTAAAAGATTTTCACACAGAACCTACACGCTCCCTGAACAATCGCTGTCTCCACTGCAAGTTTTGACATCGGCATTGCATTTGTGGATATGAGCCTCAGTACCACATTTAAGAGCTCTGATAAATGATAAGTTTATTCTTTGTTTTCCACACCACATATTTGCCATTTTAGGTTTTTTTTTTTTTAACCCATCAAATGATGCCTGATGCAATGAATGCATCTGGAGAAATGGTTTCAAAAGGACCAATGTAGAGTGGAACTGGCCCAGTCATACAGAAATAATACATCAGCTTCACCAATAAGCACATTACTAGCACACACTGCTCACAGCAAATCCTCAATGAAGTCAAACACACACACACAGCACTACATTAAAAAAAAAAAAAAAAAAACACCCTGCAATTTTTGTTCAAATCACTGTATAAGAAAAATGACAGGGGAAAAAAAACAACTTGTTCGAAGCCTCATGTCAAACTAACACAAAACAGCTTGTGTCATTTCCTTTTCTTCCACCCCCCCAACATAATTATTTCTGAATCTGCTTGGACCTCTTCCTTTTTGTTCTTCTGAGATCCAGCTCTGCTTAGAATCACACCAAATGACTCTTTGAGGACTTCAAGCGCTACACTTGTGGTGCTTTTACTTTTTTTGTGTGTGTGTGTTCCCTGACTCTTACAGAGATATATCAAGTATAGTACGTTGTTTAAAAAGCGAAGATGGTCTTGAATGATTGTGCCCAGTCAAAATTGGGTATCTGACTGTGAGCGTACTGAAGAAAGAGAGGTCCTGACAGGGGCCTGAGCTTAGCGTAGCCAAAGTTTGAGCCGCAAAGCATCCACACCGTTGAGATAATATCTGAAGAGTCGCTTATCCCTCACAAAACCCAAGTTTCCATACAGCTTCAGGGCAGATTTGTTAGTGATCTCTGTCTCCAGCACCACCTAGAATAAACAGAATAAAAAAAAAGAAGGACCTATGATTAAAAAAAAATGTGTGTGTGTGTGTGTGTGTGTGTGTGTGTGTGT
>JAOVYU010000040.1:163268-178856 GCA_025674565.1 Synodontis membranacea | reverse complement strand
TATATTCTATCTATCTATCTATCTATCTATCTATCTATCTATCTATCTATCTATCTATCTATCTATCTATCTATCAAAGTCCGCTGTAAAAGCATGCGTTTTAGGTACTTTATCAATGGAGCCCAGTAAGACCTATATTCGTCATTGCCTTCTATTCTTTTTCAATAGTGGAAAAACTCAATGGAAACAAGAGATGAAATTTGCAAAGTTTATTGCACCACTGCAATCGGCATTTCTGCTGTCAGGAACTGGTTCATTGATTCGAAAAGGCGAATTCGAGCAAGATGACAAGAAGTGGTAGACCAAAGGAAACGGAAGCCAAGGAGCTTTAGGAGCTGCTGGACAAAGTTGCAACACAATCATTTTTCATTTGAATATGGATCATTCTACTGTTATAAGGCATCTGAAGGCAATGAGAAATTATTATGAGAAATAACTATTCTGAAAGTTGGTAGGTGGTTCCACATGCAGGTGGTTCCACATGCACTTTCAGAGAGAAATATCACTCAACAGCTTAACACCTGCATTACGGGTGCATTACACCTTTATTACGAGCGGCTCGATCCTGGAGAAACCGTCAAATGCCGAACGTTACAGTGATCAATTGATCAAATTAAGAGAAAAGATCAAAGAACTATGATCATCCAGCAGCCATTCACAAAAGAAAATAAGCATCGTCCTTCATGACCCACAAGGCCACAAGTTGCAAAAGAGACGAAAGACATGATTTTATGCCTTGGATGATCCGGTCTACTCACTGGACATTTCAAAAACAGTTGAGGATATACAAAATTGCATAGATACTTTGAAGACTCAGTCTATGCATTACTTTAGAAAACTACAAATAAATTTTGTTCAAGAAGGCCACAGACCTATGCATCACCCTAATAGTTACAGTAATTTAATTGGACGTTACTAAGATCACACCTCACATACCACATACAACAATAATAAAACATAGTTAACTTCTTTGAGGTCTCATTTAAACATAAGCGGTTAAATTTGGTTCAAATGTAACCATGGAGAGGTGGCATGGCGGTGCCGCAGAAGGCGCTGCTGCCTCACAGCTCCAGGATTCTGGTTCTATCCTGAGCTCAGGTTATTGTCTGTATAAAGGTCCGCATGTTTCCTCCATGTCCACCTGGGCTTCCTCTGGGATTCTTCTACCCTCCCAAAAAATATGCTGATAGGTGAATTGATGAGTGTGTGCATCCTGTGATGGATTGGTGTCCCACATTGTGCCCAGTGTACCTGTGATAGGCTCCTAGGGTTAGGGTTAGGACTCTGATCAGCAGGATAAATCATTGGAGATGAATGAATATATGTGATCATGGAGTGAGGGATTACACCACCAAACATACTGTGCAAAACAGATACTGATTACCGCCTCAATCCATGCTCGATAGCAGGATATGCATTTAAAACATATTCAAAACTCAATATTTTAAAACATATTCAAACCTTTTTTGCTCATTTATCTAAGACTTAAGCATATATACTTTAAAAAAAACTGCTCAGTATATAACAGCGACTGTAAAAGTAATTAGATTTAAACCAGTGAATTATTTGACTTGCCACAAAATAAGAATAACTAGGGAGTTTCCTAGAGTTAATTAACCTTCTTTTTGCACATGTTAATTAAACATTTACAGTTGTTAAATACTGAAATAATTAATGTGGAGCATCTGGAACAAGAAGTGATCAGTGAGACTGTGTTGACAGTAATGGGTCTTGATAACAACACACACATCCTCCCATTGGGACCAGATCATACTTCAACAAGCACTTTGATACTTCAACAAGTCCCCCAGGACTTGAGACACCGTGTCATAATTAATATCTGAAACACAGCACAACATGACAAAAATGGTGCGATACAATATAGTGCAATAGGCAGTAAGATGAGGTCATTGCTCTATTCATTTTCTTTTCATGAAGTCTATTGGTGCGGTGCAATCTCCCCATGTCAAACCTGCCTCCTTAGTGTTCATGTGTCTAAATCTGGAGTCAGAAGGCTCAGTTACATTTAGCAGACACTCTTACCCAGGGCAACCTACAAACCTAGTTAGTTTTAAATAACTGCAAATCAAATTTTATTAATTACACATATTTAAATACTAAAAAACCTCTTAGACTTATATCATGTGCACTGGACCTTTAAAGCTAATCTCTCTCTCTCTCTCTCTCTCATTTTTTTTAGTAATGATTCATTACAATTAATCAACAAACCCATTCAGGCTCATTTTACGTCGTCACAGTTGATCAACAATGTTCTTTGTCGCACCGCCATCTAGTGACAAGCTCTGTTCTCACTGGGGGGGTTTTCTACATTACCCACACTGCTCTCACCTACTCATGGATGCTCTCTCAAACACACAGGACTCCAAAGTTTCAACTTCCATGATAATACCAGCGACATCAGTAAAAAAACACTGTGAGGTTTCCAAGCTAATTCTCTGCTGTAGGTCAGCACAACTGTGTCATAAAGCTGCACGCCATTGTGGACCTTGGAGTCTCCACTGCATCGACAGGTACTTAGATTCCTCAATAATATGACATTGGGTGTCACTGGGAAACAGCAAGTGAAGATCTCTCTTTTGTTTTTTAGCAGCTAAAAAAAAAATAATCTGACTACAGTATTATCTTTGAGATACATGAAATGATTGTCCTAAGGGTTTAATGTCCCTGTGATTTCAGCACAGGAGAAAACTAGGAATAACTAAAATACATTAATCAACAAACTGTCACCATTTAATCACTCAACATATCAGAAATACCTAAGTATGAACATCCTTATGTATTTCAGTGTGGATTTTCCCTTAGAAACCTGGTTTCATTAGTGGCTTTCCATGCTAAATTTGTATTTAAGGATTTAGTCAGTAAAAAAGCCCTTGTTTTTGGCCAAAAGAATGGAAAGTTGCCAGACTTTAACTTTTGTAATTGAACAAAAACACTTAACTGGTTTTCAGTGTTTTTTTTTTTGTTTTTTTGTTTTTTAAAAAAGGGCAATGTTGCCATCTATTGGCCAAATTTGTCAGAAACAACAGAAAACACAACTAATAATAGAAAACCATTTTGGAAACATAGACTTTATTAAGGTTTTGACTTGCGATTGTCAGTGCACCTTGGGTTCAAGCGTCATTGTGTATCTTGTGTGGTTTGTAGCTGTAGTTAAGGCCTGCTCAGTGGTATGTGACAGTGGAAAGGTCATATTTCATGACCACTAGTCTGTAAGTGACATTTTACAGAGGTCAAACACAAGGTGCTGCCTTTTTTTCACATCGTTCAGATGGAACACAATACCGATCATACTCAAACTGATCACTTTGCAACATCACTGACTGCAGTCTTTAAAGTATGACGCACGTGGGATTATTTCATCCAGTGTAAGACGATATCAGTGATACATCTGGCATTCCATGTAGTTGGGATTATATTAATACCGTTTTAAAATATAGACACTAGGTACAAATAATAAACGACAGATGACGGAAAACCGTTTTGGATCAAAATTGTACATTTAAGGGCATGTCCTCCCCAGAGCAACCTGTTTATGTTGCATTTCAAGCAAGGCAAAACATTTCAAGGTGACCGTAGATACAGCACAGGACTGTAATGCAGACAGTGAACCAGACTGGTAAAGTATTTCACGCATCTTGAACATGCCCCAGATTTTGGGTTCTCTGAGGTAAGACCCTGTTGTGAGGATATTGGATACTGAATTACATTAGCATACACAGGCACACACACACACACACATCTCCAACCCTGCTAATGGTGCCCTGCCTACTGAGTGTATAGAGACACTGGGATGAGTGTAAACTTTGACTTGTGTAAACCTGAGATCACCCATTATCAGCCTGCAGAAGGAACAAGATCTCTTGGCAGGTTAAGAATGGGGGCAGAGTGGCATTTCTGAGCCATCAGGAAGACACTGAATCATCTCCATGTGTACGTGTGCAAGACACTAAAATACCACAACAAAGACGTGAACTTGGTCCCGGTTTCCAGGATGACAAAACTAAGGAATGCATTAACTTGGCAGAGAGTTAGTGAGTACAGTACAGCTGGATATCATTTTTAGTTGCCTGAACAAGACAGGAGTATTAGTGGTTACTGATACAATGCATCAAATAGGACATACATGCCCCTGGGGAAGAAGGAAAGGACAAAATTTAATTCAGGTGTATGAAATAGTCATGACAAGCAAGAAAAGTGAAAATCAATCACGCCATAGCTTCCTGTTAATATAAAAATATGTTCAGTTGAGGTCTCTTCTCTTGCATGTGAGGTAAAGTAGAGCGTGTCCGTCTTAACACTGTATATTAGCAATTTAAAAAGCTTTCTCCTGTGAAAAGCTTATCATAGACATGCATAGTGCAAAGCCTGCATGTGTAGAAGTGATTTAGTGGGTGATTTCGACATTAAGTTACCAAAATGATTAAATACTTTCAAGGAGTGCAGTGATGTTTCGGATAAAAAATATATATACGAAGCATTTAAATTTAATGATAGCACCAAAAACAGCAGAGTTATTCTCTAGGCCCTAGAATAGTACATTCATCATACTCTTTACTATATTGAGGGTTTCCTATGACATTTTGGAGTGTGACACAGTGAGGCATACCTTTCTGTTCTGCTGTGGGCTCTCCGGGATTTAAATCATAGTTGCACATGAAAATAAGATATTTATACATATACGTGAAACACTTGTTATATATAAAAAACTGACCTTGGGCCAAAGTTTAGTAACACAACCATGTACAAAAATATTACATCTGGACTTTTTTTTTTCTGGTTTAAACTACTACTGTGTATACTGCAGCTACAACTTCAACTGTCGTTTAAATGCTAAAACAATCAGAACAATACAAAGAACGATCTAAAAAATAAAAAAAAATAAAAAAAAAAATCACCAGGGCTGCATTTCTCATGACTTGGTAAAGCCCTTCAGTGACTAAAATCCGAGTTCACCACACGTAAGCTAAAATCAGGTAGTACGCGCTTAAGATGTTGCATCTCACCTATGAGCTTTAGCTTTACTCTAGAAATGCTTATTGCTTAAGATGGGTGTTGTACAGGGATATTTCCTTTTTAGTGTTAAGTGCCGTGAAAGCACGTGTAATGCACTGAGGAAGCGGTACAAGTGGCCATAGATGGAGGTAGGAGTCTATCAATACCATGGACATTTACTCCCTAGATTAAAGGCTAGACGTAAACTTTTGAGAAGTCACAGGTTTCCATAGCAGACGCCCATTTCCTGCCCTGAGATCCTAATAACTAAAACATCAAAGAGATGCAATTTAATTTCCTAACAGCTTATGACAAGCATCCAGGGGCCCAAGAATTAGTATGCTATAGGTGGGTATTATACTGCAATCGTAAATTGAAGAGGTACTTGGTATTGTGAATTCCTTTCGGTTCCATCGATTCTGTCTGGCACCGGTTGTGTATATCACCAACACAAATGAGCAAGTTGGTAAATAACCCAGAAGGGCCTCATTTTCATTGGACTGATGATTTTTTTTTTTTTTCAGTTTTGCCATAGTTAAGTATGGGTCTCAACAGCTTCAAGCGATTTGTTTTTCTTCTTCATTCGATTGGCCATTTACTTCAAATGTGCCTGTGTGCAGGGCATGTTGATCTGGCTCACTACTGGGTCAGTGCCTGACTGAATCCATGGAAGAAATACAGTGATATTAGTTGCAAAATTAAAAACGAGTTGTTCACCAGGCTAACTCAGGGCTGCATTCATATGCGGAATACACATACTGAGATAAGTGTGTGCATATACTAAGGAAGCTATAATAGATTTGCATGTGATTTCAGCATGTGTATCTACAGTGTGAACACACTCCCGAGAAAGCGCTCCTAGCATGCTTTGTACCCCCTGTGGCTACTTGTCAATCGACAGGTCCTTGAAAGATGAGGCGAGTGAAGCCGGGTGTGCCTGTCAGAGGCGTGGAGCAGAACGGGCATATGGGCTGGAAGGCGTGGGTCCCGTGTGGCAGCGATGTCTCGGCCCAATACTTCGCCGTCCTCTCTGAGCACACGTGGCCGCAGGGAACAAAAGCATGGGTGGGAGCACCTGCGTCTACATAAAACGCAGGCTCGCAGCCCAGCCACAAGGGCACGTAGGGACCTAGTGATCGGCAGAGCGGGCACTCCCGTCTGCCGCCTGTGCTGGGACCTCCCTCGCGCTCACGGCTGTGCTCCGGCTTCTGGCCCCAGTCATGTCGGCCGTGCACATGGCCACAGGTGAGGTACGCCCAGGGCTGGCGTTCCTCCAGGCTGTGGCTACGGGGCAAGCTGGGAAACGCCAGTGTGCTTAGGCCCACCGGGCACTGTGGACGTGCCGCGTTCAGCTCCAGACGCAGTGCATCCAGGTGACGTAAAGTGGGTGCTTTAAGCAGGCCTTCGGCTGTGCGCCACAGCAACGTTGCACCACACAGGTCTACCAGGGAGCCGTCCTTCAAGGCGCTGCTTTCACCCTGAGCCTAAAGAAATAAAAAAATTATAAAATGGATCAACGTGAGAGAAATCGCAATAAAATTCAACCCTAAACTTATAAATTTCAACACAAACCAAACAACGTAGCAATAACAATAAACGGAATAAAAGGAATGTTTGCAGTAGTGTTAGCTACTCATTCTCATGTGTTTGGCATGCTAGCTCTGTCTCTACAATAGTGAAAAAATATTTTAGAGATAAAATGTGACTCCGGATTTCAAAATAATACTTTTCTTTGGAACAACAGAAATTCTTACAGCAATAGACACTGGTTTTTGTCAAGACCTTAAAGCCAGTCTTACTCTGCCAGCTAGACATCACAGATTAACATCAGTGTCATGAAGGCCAAAAGTGAGCAAGCAAGCAAACAGTATCCCTGTTTTGGTATCACTGGTATCTAAAACAAGTATACACAAGACAGTGTGTCTACATTTTTGATTGCCGATCTTGTAAACAAAGGTATTTGGTTCCAGAAAATATATTGTTCTTTAAATAACTGTTTATATTCAGAATTTGACCTCCTGTTATTTCTGAAAAAAAAAAAAAAAACATGCTTCCTCCGTGGCCTGTCTTGGGACTGGGAGAAGTAAATGGTTAGTGATGCTACTTACCAGCTGGCCACGGATGGGGCCGGATCTAGTCTCTCTCAGAGTGTAGACATTTCCGCAGACAGAAATCTCCCTCCACATGCCCTGTCTGGAGTCTTCTGGGAAACCTTGCGGATGCATCACCAGTACTCCGTTGGTCGTGAGGCCATCCATCTGACCATCTGGATTCTTCCACTTTGTTGCTTTTTCCTGCATGAAGAAATTGACATATGAAGGTCTGTACGTAAAATATAACGGAGGCAAGGTAACAATTTCCAGTGACACAACCTAGACCTAACACGAACACTATAAATATGTGGACGCCTAGTCATCACTCCTACGTGTGCTTTTCGAATATCTCATTAGAGATTTAGTCCAATTTAGTCCACTCTTTGCTATTATAATAACTTCCACTCCTCTGGGGAGGTTTTACACTCCATTTTAGAGCATGGCTTCAGCCACATGTGCATTAGTGAGGTCAGGTCCTGATGTCTGATGTTGGAGAGGAGGCCTGCATTCAGTCGGCATTCCAGGTCAATCTCAGACGTGTCCATTTGGGTTGAGGTCCTGGCTCTGTGCTGCGCACTCTAATTCTTCTACTCCATTCTTTCACTTGGCACACCATGACTTCATGGACCTCACTGTGTGCACAGGGGCATTGTGATGCTGGAGCATGTTTGGACTATTTAGTTACGGTCAACGGAAACTGTAATATTACACCGTAAAAAGACATCCCATAAAATAGTACTTCCAGATTTGGAACAACAGTTTGGGGAAGAAGCACATACGGGTGCAACGGTCAGGTGTGTACAAAGCGTTGGCCAAATGGGGTATACTGTTGCCTTAGGATTTGTGGAATCAAAACCTCACAGAGAGGACCTAGTCATCAGAGCTGTTCCCATGTTTAGGGAACTCAGGTTATGACCTAAAACGGCCCTCCATTGAAAATATTAGAGAAGCCATGAAAATGGAGGTCGTCTTAAAACATTTCAGAGTGGGCGAAAATAATTTCATTAGCCAAGTCCAACAAGGTAAGTAAAAGCTCTAGCCTAGTTAGCTAAGTGCATTAATAAAGAGGCAGGTTTCCTGTGTAGAGGATGACTCAGCCATAGCCATTATCATTTCCTAAGCGTCTGAGAGAGCACGTTATGTTTAGGCACTTAACAAAAAGCCACCAAGTCACTAGGCAACCTTTCAGATATGAGCTGCACAAGTCAATAGCAAGGAGGGTTTATTCTCTCACTGAATCTTTCTCTTTGAATCTTTCTCTCAGGAGATTTAACGGAAAAAAAATCTGGCGGAACCCTGGCCTGAACCTACTTGCCTGTTGTCCAACTAACAATTAAAAAAAAATAGCCTGGACTTATACACTTACTAGGTGATTACCCAGTGGCTCCGCTCACTGAGTGCAAGGGGAAAAAAATAAAATGCAGTGTTTATAAATATATAATAAAAGTAGAGATGATTAGATTAAATGTAAGCACCAGTGACGCTGTGTCCGGTCATACACAATTTCAACTTCAAACATGAAAAGAGTTTTATTTATTTATATATAATGTATATATATAGAATAGAATTAGATCAGATTAGATTAGATGTAAGCGCCGGTAACGCTGCTTCCGGTCACACGTCATTTCCGTTTCAAGCGTGAAAAAAGAATTTTATATATACAGATAGATTGTCCCTACTGATTTGTCCACCCCATCTTTATTGTTTATTTTATTTATCTTGTTTTCTACACATTCGTTTGTTTCCTTTCCACACATACGCTTCATTAGCTTTCACACAAAAAACAAGAGACCAGTGCTTAACCTTCATCATTTCATGCACTTGACCACTTCAGCTCTGAAAGAAAATCTCTCTAGACACATTATAAAGAGTCTGCTAACACTTACAATAAGTGTGGCAATCCATTATTATAACTACATTACCGGAGTGCCACATGGAAGACTTATACTGCACTCCCTTCTTCCGACAGTGTGCAGAACATGACGGACAACCACATGCTGCCCGTTTTACGAATTACTGTCTTGTGCAATAAAAAGCAAATCATAAATTGGCACAAATATTGCCGGAAGCCACGGAGGAATACCGACCCCTAGGAAAATGTTTTTGGAGGAGTCGAAGCCAGCTGCGTAAATACGGGCAGTGTAGGGGGGGTTGCGCTCACACACCACCCTACAGGCGAAGCGTGAAATGGTGCTGGGCGCAACAGAGTCCTCGCTCTCTTTTGATCCTCCTGGTGTATCCGTCACAACAAAGTCTATGGGGCTCTCAGTGGAACGGCCAATCTGGAGACAAGGACAAACAAAGTGATTTACGACTCAGTCACGACCATTTATTAAATGCCATATTTCAACTATTGTCCATTGCACACCACTGTATTTACACATCTGGTATCATCTGGAAGTTTTTTTATGATAACTGGATAACAGATTTTGCTGAGACAGGTACTGAAATTCCAGTGAAAAATGTTCTGAAAGTATATTTTTGTATGCTGGAAAACTTTGGGAACTAAACGAAGATTCAGATCATAAAGCAAGTTTAACCTTGGTAACAGAAAGCATCAGTCTTTGCACATTTCAATCCTATTATGTGCGGAGGAGCAAACATTACTAATAAGAAAATCTGAATTTTACACTACATACGGTAATGTATAAACAAGATGCCTAAATGCCATCAGCATAAATGATAAGACATACACTGCCGTGCAATTTCATGTTTTCTACATTTACTTTTTTTTTTGAAAAACCATTTCAATTTCTCCTAATTAGATCCAAACAACATGCAAACTAACAGATCACATGATACCGACACCATCACCAGTTCATTGGTTTTCAGGCGTATCCTTCAGTACCATAAAGAATTAAACAAGTAGATGCTATGGCTATACTGTAGATGTTGGTACCTCTGCATGTATTTTCTGTAAATATTCTACAGGGTATCTTCTTTGTCTCACCTGGAACATATCTGTGTCATCATCATGACAGTATTCCACCACCACAGTCTGATTTCTAGAGAGTGTGAAGGAGATACTGTGCTGCCCCCTGCTATTAACCGCCTGAAACAAAAGGTCACACCTCTCTTTAATTACAACCCCAGTGATACACCAGTGCAATGCATTATAAATGGGTAGGTGCTATAACGAGTCAGGATTGCTCAAAACACCTGGAAGGCATCTACTCATCTTGAATCTGTTAAATTATACCACACACCTTGCTGTCTTGTGGATTGCTGAGGATGTGCACAGTGCTTGGCTTGACACCGTTGGCCTTTGCCCTCCTGTAAAGAGCAAAGCGACTCCTTTTCCTCCCCTTATCTCCACCAGGAAGGGAGCCATTGTACCTGGAGATGTAGAAATAGCCAATAAATAAGCACGAAAAATGCATGATCTTCACCAGCTGACATTTCTACTATACATTTTGCATCATTTATGAAATTATATGATACATTTTTTTTATGGCATCTGGGCAGATAAACACTCTCTCTCCTCTTCTCCCTCTCCCTGCACGCCAGCACTCATTGCTAAAATATTAATCACACTCATTTTCTTTCATATCGCCTAGTCTTATTCCCGAACATTTGTTTTAGTCAGAATGAATGGTTTTGATTACGTGCGGTGTAGATTATTTCCCGTTTATTTCCCTTCGTTTTCCTTGAATGCTTCGACCCCCATACTCCACCGAAACACACATACACAGGGAGGAGAGTGTCAGAAACCAAGGAACAGAAAGATTATCCGTTCGTCTAGAACAATAAACATTTGTGCTACGACAGGTTTTTGGGGGCGGGACCTGGCCACATAATGAATGCCACCGTGCATGGCATTAGTAAGAAACGTGTCTGGTCAAGTCGTGTTCTCACAGGTGAGACTCCAAGCCTTTACGGAATAAGCGGGGGAATTCTTTTCCAGTGCCTGTATTATAAGGCAAGGATGAAAACAGAATGAGAAGGGCTTCACTTAAGAGGCTTTCAGATAATCTCAGATGCACGTGGTGCTCCATAATAGGTAAAGAGATCTCTCCGGTGTTCCACACGCTTTGGTTCTCAGAGGCATCTGAATGCTTCAGGCACACTAACTCAGTTTGGCATTTAGTCTCTGCAGCCTCCAGTTTGCTGCACATAGAAAGGCTCTTTTGTTTTGTCTTCCTGCAGCTATCAGTGACAAATAGCACAGCTGAAGCAAAGCATGGGAAACTGCATCGATGTTTGTCTGGTTTATTTCAGCAGCCCTTAAGGCAATCACAACTCTGTCCTATGAACTCTGACACGTGCTTGCTGTACATTTCAGGTAGTCAAGACAAGCAGGGCTGTGTCTAGTTGATAACGAACCTAGACTAAACAGCAAGTCAGATTTTAATGTTTGGAAAGGTTTCCATGTAGGCCTCCAGTTTTGTACCACGGTCTCACACAAAGTCATTTTGCATGAGAAGTTAAACACATTAAAGTTGAGGTAAGAGGCTGGGTTAGTGCTTTCCGTATTAATTTAAATTCATACTCACTTTTCATAATAAGAGGTCTGTAAACACACCTCATTCTGGGGTTAACTGTACAAATATTGGCCACATTTGTGAGTGTAAAATTTCTGCACTGCTTGCGGTGGTGCAAACGCATTGACCGTTTCCAGACTGGTCAATGTGCCAGTTCAGCACTGCACGGTGAGACAGCAGAGACAGAAGAGCAACACAGCAGAGCCAGTGTTTGTGTAAGTGCACATGCGCACATGCACACCCACACCCTCATACACACACACACACACACACACACAATGAAATATTCAAACACCTTTCCTCCTGTTTTTTCATGCTGGCCTAAAAGACTTGTGCATTATTATTATAATTGTTATTATCATTTTTATAAAGTGAAATATCACCGGTCATGCACAAATGATTATACAAATGATTACTACAGTACAACCCAACATCAAACTAATACACAGACCTAAGTCATGTCCAACTCATGAACAAATCAACTCCTTATGTACAAAAGTGATGCGGCCAAAAGATGTCTCTATCTACTGTACACGTCCTTTACATAAACTTTCCTAAAGCACCACGCCCAGGCTTTAACAAAATTACCTGCGTACATTTCAATTCTGGGTAAACGTCCCGACAAAAGACTTGCCACTGTAATATCACTATTAATCTGTTACATAACCTGGAATGACACTTAATGAATAACATTTGGTTTCATGCAGCTGTTACTGTGTGCAAAACACTTGACTGTTTACATTATACTTAAATAAAAATCTCTGCACTGCATCAGCCAAATAATGATTCATTTCGTTTTCTGTGTCACAGTACTGTCTGAACATGTCCTGCTATATGACTAGACTAGACCGAGCCTAGAGTTTGATTTGTTCCCCGGGTCTTGATTTATTACTTAGATTGAACGCAGCAGGTTGTTTTTTTTGGTCCAGAAAAGAGAAGAAATGACAAAGGTTGATCAGATCGTGACACTACAGCTCTCTGTATGAAAATGATGAAAATTAAATCACACAAAACTGCTCGAAACACTTACACCATCTAATCAGCCACCTTTTTCCAAGTGTTTCATTTATAGTGTAGCCACAATATATGCCCTATAATGGCCTTTAAAATAACAGCTCTCCAGTTCCACCCCGATAGGTAGTTTTGTATAGCCTACTTGTGATTTGGGCTAATTCTAGGATACTTCTCTATGAAACCCAATGAGAATAGAGGAGAAGCATGGAAGAGTTTAATCAAGCCTCAAAAACTCCAAGCTCTGAAAAGACTCCAAGCTCTGAAAAGTGCCAACAGCTGAAAGCTGATTTACAAAATAGCACAAAAAAAAAGCTAATTAGGTTTATTCACTACAAACGTGTGCAAATATTTTAACAACCTATTTATATTATTAGATTAAAAAACAGAACACGTTGATGCATTTTTAACTTATTACTAGTAGGCTGAAGTCACTGTTACCTATAGGTGCGGGTAGCAAAGACCGACGATGATGCTACATTAAGGCTGTTTTACTGGGTTTTAGAGCAGGAATCTTAAACATTTACTACATATCACACTGAACAACATAAGGGCAATAAAATCTTGTTCAAATTCTTTGGCAGAGGAAAGCTACAAGCCTTATTACACTAATAAGATGTGAGAAAGTGATGACAGTCTGCAGCACACTGTAGAAGGAGTTGGCATGGCCGTCTCACAGCTCCATGGTCCACCGGTGGAGCCTGTCTTTGAGTTACTGTCTGTATGGAGTTTTGCGTTTCCTTTCTGTGCAATGTGCAAAATCAGCTGCCGATTAGCATACTTAAGTGATATCACGAGTAACTGTGCTGTCGTACTGAACTGATTTGGTATAATGGCAGGAAGCAAGTGATGCACGATACTGCTTTCATACTACAGTCCAATAAACAAGAACTTAATATGATGCAATTGATATTTGGTTATTTTGCCACTTTATTTTTGCACAGACATTTTTCCAAAGAAGCCACGGCTGGATGCAGTGCAGCGTGTTGCCATGTAACACACAGACTGAATGACAGCCCCATTCTAACCGTAGTAACAAATATCGCTAGAACTGGGCGTGGTAAAACTACTGTATTGCTAGAATTGCGATACGAACTATGAAATGTCCCAGTGATCTTATTCTAAATATTGACACTCTTGGAAAGCCCCTTATCCAATCAAATTAGTGGACTGGAACTAACTGCTGTGTAATTAGGCAATATTGGATGAGTAAGAGTGCTTTTCTTTTTCTTTTTTTTTTTTTACTGAATATCATCACAGCTGTGATTCCACTGCAGGCACAAGGCCGCACATAATCACATCCCTGCTGAGAGTCAGTACAACAACGTGATTGAGTGTGATTTGGCTTTTATACAACAGAGCTACTGTATAAACAAGAAATTAATATTGAGTAACTGACATTTCAGACGAAATATGGCCAATTTCTTTGCTTATTTTTGTCAACACAGATAGTTCTCAAGCACAGGAAAAATGGCTGTTCGGGTTTTCCGGATTATAAAAAAAACAAAAAAGTACTTTTTTTTCAAAAATAGTTGTTTTTGCTCTATTCTGAGTGTCTAGATTAAAATGTGTTAGTACAATGGGAACACAATTACAGAAACTTTTACTCTTTTTAGAGAAGGACCAAGTGTTATCTGTGTAGAGTGACATTTTCTTCAATTTGAGTAAACTTACTGTGCAGTTGCCATGCAGACTGACTGCCTGTCGTAGTAAAGTAGTGAGTATAGTGACTGTATAGTATAGTCTGTTTCAATGCTGCTATTAATGTAATTTTATATACCAAACACAGACAAGCAGAGAGGAGACAGAAACAGTGAAGTGCCGCATATTATACCAAACATCAGCACTCTTTGAACGCCGTTTGTCCAGACAAATTAGTGGACCAGAAATATGATTTTTGATTTTGTTTTATGATTTTTGTTTGTCGGAGCAGATTGTAAAACAGCCTGTGGTTTATACAGCAAACGATTTTTCCGTCTTCATACAAAAAAAAAAAAATTCAGAATCGATAAAATCTATTAACCTATCACTCTATCAACCACTTAAACTCCTAGCTTATAATACATTTATTTATCTTAAAAGCATTATTTATTAACTACAAATAATGAGGCGATAGCTACAGAGCAACTAATAGGAAAGGTATATTGTCCAAAAAAAACCCTACACATTATAATAAATAAACAAACAAACAAATAAATAAATATATATATAAACCTCTTAATGAACCACATTCATTATAAAATGCGAAAATAAGCAACAATTATGAGCTAAAAATTGAAAGTAGTGGAATCTGAATTCATTAAGTTTTATTCTGGATGGACCGGGTTTTATTGTTTCCTGTTTACTGAATGTGGTATTCCCTGTTCCTGTGTGGAAAATGTTAACTAAAAATAGCTCCATAATGAGGCATATTTTTTACCCTCCATTTCTACCTCAAATGCTCTTTTATGTAGGACTGAAAATTTACCAGTATTTCAAACACATCTCCATCCATGATTGGTGCAATATGCTTGTAAGGTTTTTTGTTTTGTTTTTGTTGTTTTTTCCAGTAGAGAAACAGACTGTACAATAAGAACAAATGTGTGTGTAGCACATTTTTTTTTAATAAAGAAGCCACACTAGCATCCTTTCCCACTGCCCTAATCTTGTTGAACACTGATTTGCAGGTAATTAGTGGAATATGTAAATTTATGTTGGTTTTTTTTTTATAACATACAGTACTGTGCAAAAGTCTTACGCATCCTATTTTTTTTGCCTACACATAGTGTTATAAAATAACCCTAACCCTACATTTTATGAATTCTGCCTTATTGATTAGTACAAAAACAATTCATATTCCCAAACATTACTTTTCCAAAAAAAAAAAAAATCACGAAAAATCGCAAAAAAGCAATTGCGATAGTCAAAATCTAAAGAAGAACTGTGTCAGTTTCTCCAAGATGCTCAGGAAAACGTACCAGCTCATGTCCTAATAAAACTGCACAATTTGA
>JAOVYU010000040.1:139412-150849 GCA_025674565.1 Synodontis membranacea | reverse complement strand
AAAAAAAAAGCTGTCCTTTCTGTCCACCATAATTTTTTTGTTTTCCTGCAAATGTCACCTCAGTACCATTGTTACCCCAGTAACATTTCCAAAGTAATGTTACCCCAGAAACATTTCTGGTGGGAAAAAAAATCCAACATCCACTACGTAATGTTCGTTTCTCAAACTTGTCAAAATGCAAGCCAGTTCTCAAAGACACCAAGGCAGAACTTAGTCTGCACTGGCACTGGAACTGCCCTGGTGGAAAAGAAAATGTATCAAATCCCCAAAATGGCAAAAGGTATCATTAACAGGTATTTGAATGAGTAAAATATATATATATAAATGAATACAAAAATAGCATATATAATATATGTCGAATTATTTTCTAAAGTATCAAACAGTCAATACAATACATTGCTTCGTTCATCTTAACTGTAACTATAACGTAATAACAGTAACACTGGGCACAGCATAGAAAAATGCACATACGCACTAATTCAATCCCAGGGGCAATGTAGCAAAGCCAGTCCACCTCGCTGCATGTTTTATGGACAATGCGAGGAAACCAAAGAATCCAGAGGAAATCCATACATACAGTAGGAGAGCATGCACAGAAACTTCACACAGAGAGAAACATGAACGGAGAATCAATCCAGGGAGCCTGGAGATGTGATGCAGCAATGCACTGTGCCACAGGCCAACCTTTAATACAATGCATTAATAAGAATTTTACTCCTTCTTTTATCATTTACTGTACATTTTGTTTTTTCATTTTATAATTTTCCCTGTTTTATCAACTTCAACACATGTTTAGTCACTTGTCTTATTTCCTATTTTACATACACAACATTAACTACTGTTGGGGGTATGGCGTATTTACCAGGATTTACCATGGAGTCCTTTCCAGAATCTGTTGTTGTCTTCAAAGTGTCCCTTGTCCTTTTGTTGTAGGTAGACAGCTGCATTCTGACTTGATGCAGATTGATAACTAACTTTATCTATATTTGGCATCAGCAGTCTTAGCAGTGAGCTTGTAGGTATCCAGTTCACAAGCTTGTGTTTTAATTCGATTGAAATTTGCCTTGCCTTTATATTTAGCTGTTTATAGATTAAAATGGTGGTGACAAATGAGTTTATCAAATGAGTTTATCTCTGATGCAGATAGCTACAATTAGATGCCAAATTTGCGCAAACTGAAGTAGCATCGCAAGCTAATATCTAGTGCAAAGTCAATGTGTATTGCTATAAGGCAGACAGCAGGCAGTAATCTGATGAGCTATAAAGCCCTATTAGGAAAAACAAATGACAAAAAAGACTACTAATAATTAGCTGATGGTGCTGGAATAAATTGGCTCAGAGACTTGGCAGAGGCAGGAGCCGAATGCAGCAGACGAACCATCTATGCCATTTGAGGCTTACATAAGTGAATATGTTTCGGGAAGTTAATTATATTTATTGGTGTAAGAAGGGGACCCCAATATACTGTATACTCAAATAATACAGTAATAAAAGATAATCTTTCTGTGCAGTAATAAGCAGATACACATTCAGAAGAGCAAACCCCTGATGCAACCTTTATTGTACTGTTACAATTGCTTAAACAAAATGCATATATTTTTAAGTCAGAGAATAGATTTATTATGAACTATTAAGACTATGTCTGCAGGTGTGCAAAGAATGTGAAATTCTGTTTCAATCTTATTTGTATTGGATTGTATTGTACTGTATTTTGGGGCAATGTAAATTGCTAAAAAAAAAATAAAGATAACAGGTACAAGTACCTACTTGGTAACTCTGGAAGAGATATAGTGAAATAAATACTGTATCTGATTTGTCAGACATAATGAAGCTATGGCCTGGTATAAAATGGTTATACAAATCAGAAGAATGGTTCGTTTGTTACAGTCCACTGAAAGGGATTTTTTATTATTTTTTTGCTTGATGTGTGTAACATTGGGCATGCTTTAAGTTTGCGCTCCTGCTGAGAAGCAATCCATCAGGCAGCACAACAACAGAAGAACCAGATGAGACCACATAACCCAGTGGGCCAGCTTCCTATTTGAGAAGAAGCACTTTTTTCCCCCTTCAGTTTATTCAGATGTACAGTATTTAACACATTGCAAAGGTCAGGTTTGTTTTGTTAATAAATACAAAAAATATACATGTATTTAGAAAATTTTAGAATGTGAAAATTTGAAATGATTCATTAATTTTCTAAACCCTTAATTAATTGCGGCTTTTGGTAGGCTGAAGCCAATCCAAGCTGATTTTGGGTGAAAGGCAGGGTTCACCCTGGGCAGGTTGCCAGTCTATCATGGGGCTGACACAGAGAGAGACAGAGAGTGAGTCACATTCACACCTATGGGCAATTTAGAGAACATACAAACTGCACAGAAAGGCCCAGACAACCCATTGACAAGCAGGTTCAAACTCAGGACCTGCTTGCTGTGAGTCAACAGTGCTAACCACCGCATCACTGTGCCGCCCAGTGCCTATCTAACACTTCCAAAATCTCCCATCTGTTCATGCTGAAATCTGTTACATGATTTATATCATGTCCATGCTCATCATACCATTCAATGAGCCCACATGCCCTGTGGATGAGGACATTATCACTCTGGATGACACCACGTTCATCAGGCTAGAAACTTTCCTACTAGTGAGACAAGCGGACTCAAACCATGGCAGCAAACAGCATAACACGGGCACCATTTTTCCTTTAATTCGACATCTGTCTGTATATTGCTCCAATAAAACTGCAGTTTTTCCAGTTGAGATAATTTCATTACTCACGACTTCTTTCAAACGAATTGTTCGACACACATGGACGGTATTGGATTAGATTAGAAATTCCACCAGAGTCAATTATTAAAGCATTACTTGTATTTTATTTTACACCCTGACCTGAACCTGTCTTGGAAGAGCATTGCATTATACAAAGTGAGAGGATCAAAAGGGAGGAAAGCTGAACAACAGAACAAAATATCTTTAACAAATATATTGCTTGAAATGTTTAGCTTTACAAAGCAGGATGTTAAAAAAAAAATTGCATGCCAGGGTGGAACTTGAAACCACTATGTGATAGTGATTTGGTAGTTCGGCCATACCGAAGTAGGCTTAGTCCAGCAGTTAGCAAAGTATGTTCCTGATCCCGCCTGTCACAACTCAATATAACTGGTGACGAGCTTACCGGTAATTTCTTTCACACCAATAGCAGTTCCGAATAACACATTCAGAAATAATAAAAAAAAAACTATAGTAGAGCTTTGTATTATTTCTATATCATCCTGTTCATGAGATATATTGTTTATTTGATATTTGACAGCTCATAGTCAGGTGTCAGTGTGTAATTATATTCTTGAAACAAGTTTTCTACAAGGGTTCTCAGTTTCTTCTTGAAACGTCCTCTGAAACACTTTGTTATAAGGCTCTACACGCAATTTTTAAGTGACAGAAAATAAAATAAAACCTCTAGGAATCAAGACTGAACTGGTTTTGTACATCTATGCATGTGATCACAAACCCTCCTATACTAGTTATACTGCTTTAATTATCATATTGAATAAAGTACATATAAGCTTTGTGTGTGTTGGCACCTTTTGTCATGATCTGTTAAACAAAATGAATCCCCTATTCATCACATTCATAATGATTGCCCAGGCTTGAACTTTTTACCCTCAAACAGTGTGTGTGTTTCAACAATGGTCCCATCTGTCACAGCTCCAGCCTGACCATGTGTCCTGCTGGATTCGTGCTGCACATCACCTTCTGTCATGCTGGATAATGGCACTGATAATCGTTCCTTTGAAAAGCAAAGCAGTTGACATCACTTCCTGTATCTATCACATGTTTCACCCTGCCTCACTCATACAGCCTCCACTGTGCACACATACTGACAAAATAAACTGTCAGCAGGCACAAAGCCCTGAAGGTCTTATAATTGTTTGCATGAGTAACAAGGGTAGAATTGTTTCTGGGTGCTGGTCCATAAGTGCGAAACACATTAACAAACCATAAATGCAACAACAAACTCTGAACAAATTCAGAAGTGTAACACTGAATAAAAAAAAAATGCAGCAACAACACCAAAAACACAACAGCAAAGCAAAACGAAATAAACTCAAAATGAAAAGGCTAGGTCCTTATTCCATATATAATATTCACTGTTGATTGGACACGACATTTGTCCATCACAAGCCTAAAATATTTGAATGCAAATTTACTTAGGTTCTTTTAGTGAGTAGTAACAACACCTTGGCTTTCAGTGTTCAGCACTCATATTAATGTCCTGAAGACATACTGTACTGTACGTAAACTATCATCATATGACTGCCCTTGATAAAAATAAGCACAGTAGAATTAGTGGGTTAATTTCGGCACACATTTCCTCTTACTGTGAACATCCTCCCTCTCCGTTTACCACGGTTTCTTAGACTGACACGTGCTGTGACTGAAACCGTGACCTACCCTTTCCGTTTGAAGTTCATGTTGATGCGTTTCTGATTTTACTGTTCCGTTCTTGGTTTTTCCTGTTGTGCGCTCTGCACTGCAGTTAAGTTTTTTTTTTTTTCTTCTTGTTTTTCGGTAACGCATTTTGCCCCTAAAGGCCGACACTTTGGGGCAATCCAGACAGGCATAATAAATAGATAATGGATTGACATTGAAAGGAAAGGACCGAAACTAGGTAGTAAAGAAAGCCTGGTATAAAAGAATGAAAATAGTAAAACTAACTTAAAACAATGCACTGGCTCAAGGACTGTTCTTCTAAATAAACAGCGAACATAAATATTCTTCTACCACAGGCTGTTTAATGAGCACAAGGCTAGTATAGATTTTTTTTTTTTTATGTTGAAAGAGTATATTGTGTGGAAAAAAGGTGACTTTCTGAAGGTCTTTTGGCACTAAAGTTCTAGCACTAATGTTTACAGATACGTGATCGCAGCCAAAGGGAACTTTTGTAGGTAATTTTTTCACACCTCCACATTAAAACATCCAAAGAGCTCAGTGCTCCAACCTAAGTTCCAAAGAGCATTGTCACTTGTACGGTGAAACAGTTCAGGCTGTCAGTGGTTGCCCAATGACACCTAGAAATAAAGTGATCGATAACCTCAACTGAACGTAAATTGATCTGGTTAAACGTGTTCGTATATCATCTTATTTTGTATATGCACTGATTTTTATGAACTTTTATTTACCTAATATTGTAAATTTTCTGCACAGCACTTTGGTCCTGTGTGGTTGGTGTAAAGTGCTTTATAAATAAAGTTGGTATGGTATGGTGTTAAATGCAAGTGATGTTATTTTATGATTTTAGCCCAGACTCTATTAACATATACACACGTCGGCAACCGTTAACCCCTGATGTATGCAGTTAGTCAAATAAGCGGTGAGAGCGCTTGCTAATGATTTGCCTGGAGGATGGGTGGAAAACTGTAACTTCAGTGCTGTGTGAAGACTGCAAACGAAACTGTATTTTGTACAGCCATGCAGTCGGGTTCTTGGTTAGCCTTAAACTGATCAATCCCTGAGCTTCCGTGTTAAAACTGAGATAATGTGTGCATTGCTACTTTGCGTGCTTCTTGGGCTGATCACATTAATGACTGGACCTGACTTGTAGGAAGCCAGTGATCTGACTCAGCAGTCACGGGAACAGCCGGCCTCTCCCTACGGACACGATCCATGCCTTTGTGAAAGTGTTGTGACTTCTATTGAACTTAACTGAAGTGTATATTAATTTATCATGGCTGTTATCATGGCCAGATGAAAATGTCTCCCTTTATCATACACATGGTCGGCTTTGTTGTATTTCTCACCTATCCGTTTTTTGTGACTTCTTAATGTTACTATTGGATTGCACGTGATTTCTTTCTCTATTATAAGGGTCATTATGCAGCATTCTGGTTTTGCTTCTGCAGGTATGAAACTAGGAGGATTAAAAACTAGGAGCGCTGCCTGAATGAACAATACGGGGAACTAACATGGCCTCATTGTTTTGAGTACTACCTTCTAACAGAGTACGCAGCTCCACCCTCCCTGTAAAACAGAACTGCTGATCATTTTTTTATTGCAATCTGAGCAAGACGAAATGGCTGGAACAGCAGAGCACTTGTGTCTTTGCAGCACGTATATGGACGTGTAATGTACAGGAGGTTTTTATTTCATTTTAAGAAACTGATAAACGTGTGGATAGTACGTATTAACAATACTTAAATAGAAAAGTGGTTTCTAGCACTAGTTCCGGAATACCCATGCCCTGCAACTTTGAGTCATTTTCCTGCTCTAAAACACCCACGTTGACGCCGGAAGGGTCCGACAGTTGTCCGATTTGTTGAGTGTGCAATATTCTAAGGGCTCTGTTTAATTCAATTCCACTCAATTCAAATTCGAGGCAGCAGTCAAACAGTTGAACTATCTTAACTTTATAATAGCTATTACTGTGAGAATAATTTACTAGACTTCATTTCTTTAATAATAATAGTAATAATAAGAATACAAGGTTCCACATTTTGAGAACCACTGGCCTAAAAAGACCTTGGACAAAAGCAGCCACTCAGTATTTTAAGTTCTTGCACAGAACTTCTGAGAGCAGTAGTGTATAAAAGAGTGTCTTAGAGAGTCAAGTTTCCTTTTAGCTTGAACAGTGTGGCAGAGAGCTCAGAAGTACAGATACACATACTGTATATATACATATTCATGGAATGACCTTGTTCACGTTGGGAGAAAATGACGCTTATTTGATTTGTTTAGGAATTTATTAACCCAACATTGGTTGAGTGGCCTTCATCTCGAGTGCAATCTGGCTGGCACAGCTCTTTCAACACAGCAACAGGTCAAACTCCACAGCAACTTCTACTTGACAAATATGATATGCAGCTTTGGCTTGACATTACAGTATTAGATTGAAGGCTGAGGTAACCACTACAGAGACTAGCACAATCCAGTAAATATTACAGAGCTGCGTATTCCGTCTTATTGTGTCACATCACATTCCTTTAATCACAGTACTGGATCAAATTTGAACTACACCAGGAGTAGTTAGGCCATAGCCGTGAAAGCACTCATGACTTCATTCGGCCGTTCCTACATTTAGAGGCTGATGTCATCGAGTATTCACAGTTCTTCTACTCGTTCTCAGACTGGTCTGAGCAGTTTACTATTAAATGTAAAAAGTTACAGGAGCAGTTCCACATTTCTCACGTTAGGTGCATTACTAATATCTGGATAAAGCTTTCAAAATGGAAAGAAAAGTACATCTTTGGTATGATCACCGAAAATAGTGGATTATCCACGAACACAGTAAACGTGGTTTAGACATCAAGACAAAAGCATGTCATATGTCAGTTTCAGGTATCCTGTCAATACACTTTTCTTTGTATATATAACCAACACAGAGCGTTCACTTTATAAGGAACAAAATAAGAAGATATTTCTGTTCCCCATCAATAAAATGAGATTGAAAGCTAGTTGATGAATTGTTACGAGAAATAAAAATGCAGTGCTTAAAGCCAGGATAACATGATTCAGAATTATTCCAAAATATTTGATTATTAATGAGTCGATCAAGTTAAATACACCTGAAGTCTTTCATGAAATATCATTCATCTCACGAGACATGGTGTGAAAAGACTCTGAAATCAAACACTGAAAACTGAGATTTTACTGCATGTGAATAACATTATAAAAAGACCAATGTGACTTTTCGATAACAGTCGAACAGATGAACTTTAGGTTTTAATTTGCTGAACCAAGCAAGAGATCATCATGTTTTAAAATGCTGAGGTTATATTGATACAGTCCTTCCACAAAGTACAAAAGAAGAACTAAAAGAACTTAATTCAGCCAACACTGACCTAATACTAAAACCATTTTCTTCCAGCTTAAATTGCTTCTGGGAATGTTGACTTTAAAACAAAAAAAAAAATCTACTTATATTCTGTACTGAGAGTCTCAAGAAGGTGCACTTTCACTGTTGAACGGGAATAAGATATTTTTTTTATTTTTTCATCGCCATAACAAATTGTTCTAAATAATACAACAAAGCATTTACTGTAATTTATTAAAAGAAAAATAGACGTGTTTGACTGCATGGTGCAGCTGAAGGGTATTGTATTTGCAGATCAGAATCCAGAGCACCATGAAAGATCTAAGTGACTAAAGGTAGTAGGGTTAGTAAACACTTTGTTTGGGGGCACAAGGTCAAAACCGAAATGCTGAATTGCTCACTTCAGCATATGGCCCTTGTACTTGTTCCCTCTCTCTCTCTCGCTCTCTCTGTGACTTCTGCCTGGCTCTCAGGCTCATCTCTTGTGAAACACCTTTTGTTTGTGCTTCCCAAGAAAAAAAGCCAAACAATTTTAATACTCATTTAAAGAGGAATCCCCCCCCCCAAAAAAACAAAATAAAATTTAAAAAAAACAGCCAGTATCACAAAATGAGGGAAAAACGTGATATCATGCATCCACAAGTTTTTATGAACACGGAGTTGCCAGAACTAAACATCACATTTTCCTGTTTGAACTCCCTGCACTCCAAGAGACTGGTTTCACTCTACACTGCTGGATTTTTGTGACATGACGACAAATGAACAAACTTAAGTTATGATGCCATTCTGGGACAAATATCATGTCTGGAAAGAAAGAAACCTTGGAGTGTGTGAGAGCTGTGAGAGAAGGGTGGGTGGCCCTCCCACTACATTCATGGGCAAAATCTGGCTGCGATGAATGCAATACGCAAGCAGAATACCAAAATTAAAAATGGTGCTGTGGTTAAAAGAAAAGATGATCAGGGACCCAAAAAAAAAAAAAAAAAAAAAAAAAAAAAATGCAGTGACTAAAAAAGAAATCTTAATGAGTAAAAGAAATCTACATCTCCATATTTGCAAAAGAAAACTTATGCAATATTGAAAGAAAATAAGTGGCATTTGAATGCAATATAATTCTAATAGTGCCTGAAGCAAACTTAAGAGCCAGCCAAAAGGATCGGTACACAATATAAAAGAAAACCATTACAGGGCATGTTCAAAATCAACAGAAACAGGATTATAAGCAAAACTTCTTTTTGCCAACATTTCCAAGAGGAATTATTTATTAAATGCTTCCATTTCGCAAGAGGAATTATTTGTTAAATGCTTCCATTTTATATTTTTTCTTGCTCGTTTTATCTTCTTTTTTTTTTATCTATCTATTTCTCTCGCACTGACCAGTCCAACTGAGCAGTACATTAAGATTTGTAATTCGAAGTGAGCCAGGTTAGGCCCTCATATAGTCCGTCGCCTGTGGTAGCGCACGAAGGCTGCACGTACCAATTCCTGTCTCGGATCCGGGTCAAGCCGAGCTTCTCTTGGATCTCGTGTGGCTTCATTGCGTCCGGCAGATCTTGCTTGTTGGCAAATATCAAGATGATGGCGTCCCTCATCTCACGGTCATTGATGATGCGGTGGAGCTCTTGTCTGGCCTCGTCGATGCGATCCCTGTCAGCACAGTCCACCACAAAGATGAGCCCCTGCGTGCCCGTGTAGTAGTGCCGCCAAAGCGGTCGGATCTTGTCCTGACCTCCCACGTCCCAAACGTTAAACTTTACATTCTTATACGTGACAGTTTCCACGTTGAAGCCCACGGTCGGAATGGTGGTTACCGACTGTCCCAGTTTGAGTTTGTAAAGGATAGTCGTCTTACCGGCTGCGTCAAGTCCAAGCATCAATATTCTCATCTCTTTGTTTCCAAAGATCTTTGAAAGCATCTTCCCCATCTTTGTTGGTTGTGCATATATTATTGTTTATTACAGAAGGAAAAGATCTAGGATTTTTTTTTTTTTTGGTAACGTACCTTTGGCTAGGTTATGTGCTACTATAATACTTCAGCTTTTGGGTGTAACACTGCTTAGACACCGTAACAGACTGCAAAACTATTGCTTCGCAAACAAAACAAAAAAAAAAGGTATAGCTCTTCTAGAACACAGAGCAGAACTGCATACTTTAGAGGAAATGGAAAGAAACACCAAGTTAAGAGCAGAGGGTGTGGAGAAGCAGCCTTCCTGAACTTCTGTCTGTGTCCTGGTGGTTCAACACCTTCTTAAAGACAGGTCCATAAAACATCCGAGACTGCTGTCCGAGCTGAAGCTCTCTCTCTGTGTTTGTGTGTTTTAGACTTCAGGAACACAGAGGCCCTCGCTGGCTCTCAGCACTTCCGACTTCCTCCTTGTACGCCGGCTCTCCGCTCTCTTTAGCCACTCGGCACATTCAAGCGCCCGGGATTCCCTTCAAGAGTTCATTGGTGAACATTGTGCTCTTAATGGCGTAGCAGCAAACTGGTATCCGTACAACCAGCCGAAGGAGGAGAAAAAAAAAACCAAACCCCTCCAAAGGTCATTGATTCATCCGAGCTTCCGTTCTCCGTGTCTTCTGTCCCTGAAACACAAGAACCGTTGAGAAAAGAAGGGAGGGGTTACACACAGGGACAGAGCTCAACTTTAATCGGCCGCTCCGTCGCCTACTTTACCGATTAAACAAAAAATAAACCGCTGTGTAAATTACAAGAAGGAAGGAGGAAGAAAAAATCCTATTACCTTCCAAAAGCTGTGGACTCCCCGAAATCCGCTATCCCCGTTTTCTCTCTCTCTCTCCTCTCTCTCCCTCCAGTCGCTCGCTTCAGCCGCGCTGCTTGTGTTACCGGAAAAGGTGCGGACCTGCTTCACCCGCCACTTCCTCTGCAACGCTCGTGCGCTACGCCATTTAGCGCTCGCGCGCTGAGAGGCTCGAGAGCAAGCCTATCTGTTGGCTGAATGAAATGGAGGCCATTAACTTTGGAGCACCTTTGGGGGGGGGGGTTCACCTTTATCTCACACTCAAGACTCGGAACTGTATTCGATCCTAAAACGTTGAACTAGGAATATATTACATGATTTTATGATCACGTGTTTCTTTCTTTTTTTCTTTTTTTTTTTTTTTTTAACTAGCTATACCAGAGACGTCCAGCCTACCAGAAGAAATCAGCTCGGTGGCGTCATTTTACGTGAGAGGCGGGGTTCAGTGACGTCACAGTCATTTTAAATAATGCTTCGGGAAATCAGTCGCACCATGTTTAAAAAAAAACAAAACATTGAACTCATAAAAATAATAATAATAATAAAAAAAATCCTAAAATGATTTGTATGAAGGTCTACCAGGAACATTAAAAAAAAAAACTTTATCGCCTTTTATACGTCTTTTATTGGCTAAAATATCTGCGTCCTCGTGGGCCAACAAATTAAACTATAAGTAACTAATAGAATTATCACAAAAGTTAGAGATACATAAAAAGCAACAGCATTAATGAAAAGAAGAAGAGAAAGGGGAAATAAAGAGCGTTGTTTTCTATGTGATATTTTATCATATCTCCAATCTGATGGATCACATATATACATATATTTTTAAGACATGCATTTTAAAGTTTTACTACATAATGCATAAAACATTATA
>JAOVYU010000040.1:123563-135526 GCA_025674565.1 Synodontis membranacea | reverse complement strand
TATATGTGTGTGTGTGTGTGTGTGTGTGTGTGTGTGTGTGTGTGTGTGTGTGTTTAAAATTTATTCGAATAAGATAAGATGTCCAAATGGTTAATAAACAGGAAGTATAAATTCTTTAAATTCAGCACCTGGTCATCAGCCCGCTCGTGCAGCAGCTGCAGGCGTAGTGCGCATGCGCGGCGCGGTCTTGCCCTTGTGTAGTCGCGCTGTGGTGTGAGTCTCTGAGGGAGTCTAGAATGAGAGCTCGGTAGCTCGACCACATGTTGTTGAACAGATAACTTCAAAAGTTGAGAGAAATTCTTCTGTAAACAAAGTTTCATGGAACAATCTGGTACGTAAACGCCCGCTATGACGCTTGGACTTTGCTTTAAGTACATTTTATTAATGTCTAGTTGAAGTAATCTGCTCTAATCTCGACGACAGTGGTGTACCAGGCTAGTGCTGCTAGCGTTTAGCTTCATGCTAATCAACTAGGCCTCAGAACCAAAACCCAGAGCAGAAAGCTTCTGCTAGTCTGTACTGCTCTCTGTGGAGTACACTGCTGGTGTGAACAGCTGTTATTAGTTCTTATGTCTCGAATATATCTGATTTATAGGCTATTATTTTTTAATTTTATTATGTCTTAAAATTGAGCGCGCGACCTACGCACTCGGCTCGTGAGCTAACTTTATCAGGCTAGCTGTTAGGAAATTATTAACCAGCTTACACTGATAAAATTGCTCTGATGGCATGGGCACATTTACATAAACAATAGACGACTAGTTATTAGCAGATTGGAACACGTATGAAAGTTCTGGGGGGTTTTTCCCCACCCAAATTTATCTATAATAATAAAGTAAAAGAGCTGATTTAAACGGCTAACACGCTAGCTCGTGTGTGGTATTTTAGCATAAACCCAGGCTCAGGCATTGCGGTTTGTCTTTAAGGACCACATTTAAGGCAGAGCACCAAACGTGGCACCTGGTATTGAAAACCCCACACAGCAATGCCCCTTAAATCAACTGTGTCTCGAAAATGTGCAATTGTCGACCTCTTTTGGCTTTTTAATTAATTTATGTTTGTAAATGTATAAGAAACGGTTGTTAGATTGAAAACCTGCGATTATATTTCTTTCACATCAGTACCTCGTTGTTTTTGACTGGTTTGGTCGGAATCATTGACTCCAGGTGATCCACTAGGGGTAGAGTAAAATACACCATGTGGTCTGATCATATAAATCTCTATCCCAGGCTAGAGAGATGCGTATGGACACCTCTGAGGTAAACACTGGTGTTATAATGGAGTTACATATCATATCAGGAACTTTCCACTATTCACAAGCCCTGAGTGGTGTTATGATGGAGTAACTCCTCATTACATATCATATCAGGAACTTTACACTATTCACAAGACCTGAGCGGTCACTCGACACTCGTTTAAAGATGCCAGGCGTCCATCGTGTCTGCCTGGGGCGAATGGGTTAACTTTTGCCCTTTCGTCTGTTTACTAGTTATATACAGCTGTGTAGGAATGAGAGAGCTGGTCAGTGCAAACACCTGACTTTGTGACTGTTCAGCCAAGCGTCAGTGTAATATAATATTATTGAAAACGTGCATCGTATATAAATGTGATTGCAGGGAGAGTTTTTGCAAAAACTATACAAAAATAAACTGTTTTATTTCTATGTGCAAGATAGTACTTTTACATATTATTATTTTTTTTACATTACAACATTCTAAGATTTATTTGTAATTTTCTAGATCTGCAACTCTCTGACGAGGCCATGACTGGGATGGTTGGCGCAAATGCCTCAGACAACGGGGATGCCACTGCTATGGAAGACGCAGGAGATGGCTTCGTTCCTGACCTTCCTAGCTTGGCTCCTGATGCTCCGTGGACAATGGACCAGGTGCCTGACACTTTCGCCGCTCTTGCAAATCAACAGAATTCAGAACCAGGCCAGCTGGAGCAGTACCAGCAGTACTCGGTAGATGGGAATTCAGAGTCTGCAATGGAGCCAAAATCTGACCTTTCTGAGCAGCGCGATAATTCGACGCTCGTGGACGGAAATCAGCCGGAAACAAATGGTCAGGCTGCAGAGGGGCATCTCAAAGAGTCTGAGCTGAGCTCAGAAAAGCAGGCTGAGACGGGCAGCTCGGACAGCCCGGCAAATATGGAGCTCGAGGATGGGTCCAAAGAGGGAAGTGAGGTAGGAGATGCCTCAGTGTCGAAACCTTTGCTCCCATCTGACTTTGAAAGGCTTTATAAGGTAGTCGAGGATGATCCGGAGGACTTCAATGGCTGGGTCTATCTTCTGCAGTATGTTGAACAAGAGGTGAGTGCTGCGTAATCCAACCCAACGAACAGATTAAACAAAGAGCATGTCTAGTTCAGTGTTGATTAAATGATGCGTTTGTGTTTTCCAGAATCACCTGCTGGCTTCGAGAAAGTCATTCGATGCCTTTTTTCTACGCTATCCCTATTGCTACGGATACTGGAAGAAATATGCAGACATAGAAAAAAAGCATGGTTGCATTCAAGAGGCGGATGAGGTGCTGAGACTTTGTAAACCCTCCCAAGCTGTAGTTTACTTGCTTTTGATTTGTAAGTTTTTGAAGTGCTAACTCTTTCTTGTTCCCTCAGGTGTATCGCAGAGGTCTACAGGCCATCCCACTCAGTGTTGACCTTTGGCTTCATTATATAACTTTCTTAAAGGAGAACCAAGACACTAGTGATGGAGAGGCTGAGAATCGCATACGAGCGTAAGTATATGGTTTAGTAGACCATATAGCAGCAGTCAAGTAGATGAATAGCCAAACAACATGGATAAAATATTATTTTTTCATGTATTCCAGGTCCTAAATGCCTGCTTTTCTTTTTTCTTTCCCTCTCTCTTTTCAGTGTCTATGAGCATGCAGTTCTTGCTGCGGGTACAGACTTCCGGTCAGATCGTCTGTGGGAAGCTTATATTAGCTGGGAGACCGAACAGGGCAAGTTGGCCAATGTTACAGCAATTTATGACCGCGTCCTGGGTGTTCCTACTCAGCTGTACTCCCAGCACTTCCAGAGGTGTGTGTGTGAGAAATATGTCTATATTCTCTGCTTCCTGGGTGAACATGGGGAATAACCGGACAGATATGATTGAATTAAGAAGCTTTATATTTGATGGCGCTGTCTAAATACGATGGTGTCAGGGTTTTTATTTTTAAACTTTTTTTATACAGACATACAGGGAATACAGAATAATGTCACTCAGCAGTTGATTGCATATATTATTATTATTTCCAGGTTCAAGGATCACGTGCAAAATAATAATCCCAAGCACTTCCTGTCTGAAGAGGAGTTTGTTCAGCTGAGGTTGGAATTTGCAGCTGCCAGCAAGCCCAGTGGAGAAGGAGAGGAGGAGACCCCCGGTGAGGAGCTACCGCCAGGCACAGAAGATCTTCCTGACCCAGCTAAGGTAAGAGCCAGGCTGGTATCTTTTGTGGGTATTAAACATGCCAGGGATAGGGAGGATCCTACCTGATCCTGGAGAGAAGCAAAACTGTACAGGTTTGAAGAGGTGTCTTTCCGTTAGCAGCTAATGAATACCTGAGGATCCAAGTTGGCATCCAATCAGGGAGTCGATCTAAAAGTGGGATGGGACCGTGACGGAATGACACCGTCCCTCAGCCCTCCCTCGGCTTGGGCCACAGCTGATGTGCAGGGTGTGCATACCTTACTTATCCCAGCGCAAGATGCTGCTAATTTCTCTCAATCTCATGGTGATGTAAAACCTTGGTAGCTGAATATGCAGTTTGCACGTCACTCGATAAGTTGAGAACTCTGTAATGCGATGGCACATCATTGTCCGTTTCTCCTCTAGAGAGTCACCGAGATCGAGAACATGCGACATAGGGTGATCGAGACGCGTCAAGAGATATTTAACCACAATGAACATGAAGTCAGCAAACGTTGGGCCTTTGAAGAAGGGGTAAGTGTTGATTCTGGATTTATCTGATTGCATATTTAGTTATTGAAATGTCATTTTTTAAATTTACGCTTATGTTTTGAATCTCACTTATACGTAAGGTTAGGAAGTTACTTAACGTTTCTTCTGTGCCGGTGATCCTGAACAAAACCCTTTTAAACCTTCCCACTAGATCAAGCGTCCATATTTCCATGTGAAAGCCTTGGAGAAGACTCAGCTTACCAACTGGAGGGAGTACCTGGACTTTGAGCTGGAGAATGGGACACCGGAGCGTGTAGTGGTCCTGTTTGAGCGCTGTCTGATCGCCTGTGCCCTGTACGAGGAGTTTTGGATAAAGGTAAATAGAGCTCCGTTCGCAGAGACTTGCGTTCCTCCTGTCCCCCCCATCAACGTTTTCACTTCCTCAGTAAAACTTCCTGCACTCTTTGCGTGTAACGTTGATATTTGACTGTATCTGTTGTATTAGGGGATGGCCAGCTTGCCACACAAGATTTGACTCCAGCATATGCCAACTTCGTTGCATCTCTCCGTCTCCCACTACCTTACAGAAACTTATCTTATTGGTTCCATGAAGGTGCTGATGGGTTTAAAACAGAAATTCTCAAAACGATCTTGTCAATGGAAATTCACCGGTGCAGGAATCAGAAATGAAAGCTTAATTCCTGCGTTCTTTTCCCATTTCTACCTTTTATTCCCTATCCCTCTCTTCCTCTCTTCCCCCTTTCTCATCTTTCCTTCTTTGCTTCTGAAGTATGCCAAGTACCTGGAGAGCTACAGCACAGAGGGAGTGAGGCACATCTTCAAGAAAGCTTGCACCATCCACCTGCCAAAGAAGCCTGCCATCCATGTTCTCTGGGCAGCCTTTGAAGAACAACAAGGTGAATTTCCCTGTACTGTTGGTGTTCAGTATTGTCCACTATTGATTCTGTGAAGACACACACCCACTCTTTATGCATGAAACTCTGTTTATATATCTGGATCTGAGTGAGCGAAAAGGGAGAGTGTACTTTTGAGGGTCTACCCCACTTTATTTGAAGACGGGGCAAGAAAAAAAACGGAGAAATGCAAATTGAGAGGGAAACTAGTTGGTAGCAAAACAAATTGGGTTTTTTTTTTGTATCTACCCGCAAAATGTCAATACTTTTCTCTTGGTGTCAGTGGAGATTAAGGCTCACACTTCTCATATGAAATCTGAGAAGCACCAACTTTAATGCTAGCAGTCATTCTAGGTTGTAAAAAGGCCATTATTAGTGTCCTGAAAATATCAAATTGACCATGGTTTAACTTTGTTCTTTCAGGGAACATTGATGAGGCTCGAGGCATCCTGAAGAGTCTAGAGGAGGCGGTTCCTGGTTTGGCCATGGTGCGACTACGTCGTGTGAGCCTTGAACGTCGTCATGGGAACTTGGATGAAGCGGAAGCTCTTCTGGAGGACGCCATCAAGAATGCAAAGAACACGACTGAATCGACTTTCTTCTCTGTGAAGCTGGCTAGGCATTACCTCAAAGTACGGAAGAGTGTTGAGAAGGCTAAAAAGGTGCTGCAAGAGGCCATCGAAAAGGATGAGGTAAACTGGCTTTTCAGAAGATTTGAATCTGCACCTGCATTATCTGTCGCATAACTGAAGAGATTAACAATGATGACAGGTTTTACGGTGCTCTTATCTAGTATTTAGCTTCTGTTCTGCGTAAAATGACTTGCTCCTTTAGCAGCTCGTCGATGGAGGAAAAAACTGTGAAATGTGCCAAAACTTGATTGGCTCATGATATCTGTGATTCAACACCCCCTGTCCCTTTCTCCCCAGACCTGTCCCAAGCTCTACCTGAACCTGCTAGAGCTGGAGTACAGTGAAGATGTGCAGCAGAACGAGGCGGCGATCTTGGCATGCTTTGACCGGGCGCTCAGCAGCACCATGCCATTAGAGTCGCGAGTAACTTTCTCACAGCGCAAAGTAGAATTTCTTGAGGACTTTGGAAGTGATATTAATGTGTGAGTTCAGTATTTATTTTCAAACCATTTACTGCTTGTAATCATCTGTTCTCTCCTTTCACCTCCTACAATGCAGCTTCGAGGTGGCTCACTGTCAACAAATGCATGACTGAAAATTTATTGTCCCACCAATATGTACTTATTACAACCTTCATTGCATATCTGTTTAGAACTAACAAGAAATGTTATGCTTTTGTCACTCAGGCTTGTAACTGCTTATGAGCAGCATCAAAAACTCATGAAAGAGCAAGAGTCTACAAAAAGGAAAGCAGAAAATGGGTAAGTGGAAATTTCTCCTGAAAAATGATGTGCTCACGGTGTGTTGATGTGATTTTAATTATTACCACGAACATGTCTTTAATGCATAAGATTTATGTGCTGTTCCATTTGTTCTTAAAATGGTAATTGGCTCTTCAGTTCCGTAGAAAAATTGCTAACATTTTTAAAATGGTTTTTAATTACAAAGGTCACAAGAGCCAGATTCAAAGAGACAGCGCATGGATGATGGCTTGGCGGCAACTGGCCAGATGCCAGATATGCAAGCAAATCACGCAGGATACAACTATAATAACTGGTATCAGGTGTGTGTTTTTAAATACCCTATGATGTCCTTGGTCCTTTTGCTAGGCATTTGGGCTCAGTGCATATATTGCTAGGATTTATTGTCTAATGATTTATTGTCTATTGTTTTTAAACTTTGCTAAAATTGCTTTTGAGAGGTGCTGTGTTCTGTTCATAACCATTGTTCTGTGTGTCTTTATTTTTTTTTATAGCAATACAACTCTTGGGGAAGTCAGAACACCTGGGGCCAGTACGGCCAGTATGGCCAGTATAACCAGTACTATCCCCCACCCCCGACATGAATGACACCGTCTGATGGAAAGTCCCTTTTACCTGTTCTTATTGCTACTCTTGACATTCTCAGTCATTTGACATGGTTCTTTGTGTTCTGAGCGTGTGTTCCAATTCAAGTTTCTTTTCTGTAAAAAGATGCGAGTGTTTTAGTTTTAGCTTGATTTTGTGTGGTCTCTTTGGGGAAATTTTGTGTTGTTTTGGATGATATACATTTGTACGGAAGGACATCGAAATTTCTGAAATCCTGTTTCTGCCCTCCTAAGTGAGTCATCACTGTTTTCAGAGCCAAATGTGAAATGAAGGCTTTTTATTTTCACTTAATTTCATAATAAAGAGATTGCTGAGACATTTGTTCTGATTTTAATGTGCAAAATGGTATTAACAACTAATCATATTTGTGTTGAACATCTTAGTACAATGAGCTACATTATAAGTAGGTGATTAGTGAGCTCTTCATTACTTGCAGAACAGATTATCATTTATCTTTATGGTTTTCGTGATGTTTCCTTCAGTGTGGTGAGCACAATAATGTTGATCTAATGCATTCTACTGAATTCCTTTAAGTAAGAAATGGTCTACCAAGAGAATATTGAAAGCTTAATGGCTTTTAGTATAAAATTCCTCAAATAAATAAATGCCAAAGAAAATTACAAGTCTATCCAGGAATAAAGCGGAACACTGAATAAAAATGTGGAGTTGGACATCCATCTCTCTTGATTGTTAAAAGTAGCATTTAAATATATTTACTTTGCAAGATTTTACAGAAACATCCAATACAAACAAGTACAAGGAAATGTGGTATTAGGACACATTTAGAATATATATTTTATCAATCTTCAACGGTTGATGTGAAGGATGAGACTGACTGAAAATCATTTTAAATGAGGTTTGTTAATTTGGGACCTATTTGGACATGTTACTTTAAGACTTTACTTTCACCCACAATTACGTTTAAAACATTACTTACTTGTAATATACATATTAAGTCATCTTCATTAACCACTTGTGGAGGCAGAGAGTACCTTGACAGTACTGGAGAACCAGGGCACCATGTACACACTCCTTCACACAGAAGCAAGCATAGAATTTTGGAAATTGGGAATAAACTCGTAAACATGGGAAGAATGTGAAATTGAGCTCAGGATTGAACAGCCGCTTTGCCATTGAGCCCCCTATACTTTTCCATGACATTAATAAAACAGCTTTTCCAAATTCATCACCATACTCTAATACTGTATAGACACAGTACACTAAAATTACTTCATTAAAAATTCTTCAAAATAGCACCAGAATCACTAAATGGAAAAAATATTTAAACAGAAACAAAGTGTTTCACTGTGGAATTTTACTTTAAATCTTAAGGACCTTAGCACAGATTAAGCTGTGATATTCTATAATTAGTTCAAAACCTGATGATCACTTGTTTCCATTTCAATGCTACAGATATAAAAAATATAAAATCTAAAACATAAAAAATAAGGGTTGAATAATAACTACATATTTTTTATATTTTGTATATAAATGTCTTTTCAGTCCTGCAACTGCTGCAATGTTATTGTGTGAACTGAATCGTTTTAGAAAAGAAAAACTAATGTGACAATAATGCCATGATTGTAAAGAATTTTCTTAACATTTATCTAAAAGTGCTCATTACAATGGACAACAAAGTTTTTCAAAAGTTTTGCTTCCTGGAAAAATTTGAGATATTAATGTCAAGCTGAACACAAAGATCATTTCACATTTGCTGTTTCATGTAGGCAGCCAGTTCTTTTTAATGCAATGTGACTCCTTAGCATTGTTATCCCATTCACAATGGAAACGACAGTACATCTGAGCTGTATTCCTAGTGGCAGTGCCAATACTTTTAGGTCAGCACAGATGTCCCAGTCATAATTGTTGTCCTGTGTGTTTTTATAACTGGTCCATGTTAATGTAGGGTGAACATTGGCACCGTGTAAAAAGCTAGCTTTCTAGCTTAACACTGACAAATCTATATAAAGATGCCATTGCTGGGGGTCCCTCACATAACCCGAAGCCATGAACAATCTATCAATCTCAGTGCCGAAACAGGTTGTCAGTCTGCGCAACAAAGATTGTCAAATGTTCTTGATGGTTCTGAAGACAAACCCTAAATTTTATAATGTTTCACTGTTAAAATGGATTGATGCTGCTGTTTGCACATTGTAATTTATTTTTTATTCATATGGCATACTGCGTTAATTTTGAGTGTGATTTGTTTGGAATGGTTTGTGTTCTGGATAGTTTACTATTTATGTTTTTATTTTTATTTATTTCATATAGACATCACAGCATATTATGTCAGCTGGCTAGCTACTCTAAAACTGGTGGATACAGAAAGTAGCTGATGGGTGGGACTGGAAATATCTGGGTGGGCCTGGGAAAATCTGGGTTGGCATGAAAAAATTTGGTTGGGCCTCAAAAAAATCGGAGTGGGCCTGGAAAAATTCTGGGTGGGTCTGGAATTATCTGAGTGGGCCTGGAAAAATCTGGGTGGGCATGAAAAAAATCTGGGTGGGCCTGGAAAAAATCTGGATGGGCCTGAAAAAAAATCTGGGTGGGCCTGGAAATATCTGGGTGGGCCTGGAAAAAATCCAGGTGGGCCTGGAAAAATCATGAGTGTGCATGAGTGAAGCTTGCCACCAGTAATTTCTAAGATAGACATTTACAATATGGTAGCAACAACATAGCCCCAACTGTCAGTGATTCTGTGTGGAAATTGTAATTTGTTGTATAATTACATTGAATAATTTAAGACATATATGTGCACCCCAATCATAGGGAAAAACATTGCAAAATTTGGCTGAATTATAAAAGCAAGTGGTTTAATGTTTGTGAGCCAAAAGTCCAGCATCTTATTTCTGAGCTGAGCCAAATGATCTGACTCACTAAAAAAAGAATAATTGCCATCAATAGTAAATGTGAGCAGTTTATAGCCTGTCTATCCCTAACCCAATATGCCCAGGCATGTCCAAGTCATTCTCTTATCACCTGCACTGATAAAATGTGTGAGCCAATCTCCTAGCAGAATTAAAACAGCACGTGACAAGGAATTTTTTTAAGGTCATTTTCGTAATCAAACGTATCCAGGAAGCAAAATTTTACTTTATTATTTATTTATTTAATCCAGGAAGCAATTTATTTTTTTTTCTTTATTGAACTTTATAAATAACAGAACAGTGAATACAAAAAAAATACAAATATGTAAATAATACATGTATTTTAGTATCAGATAAGAGGTTAAATAATACTACAAAAAGTAAAAAACAAGTAAAAAGGAAGAAAATAATTAAATAGGCACAAAATAGAATGGGAAAAAAGTAAATAAATAAAAAATAAAAAGTAAATAAATAAAAAAATAAAAATACATGAATAAAATAAAGGAAGCAGAGGGTATTTCAACAGATAAATTACAGATTGAGTATATAAGCTTGTAGCTTGTACAGATTGAATAGGTCTTAACTGCTTTTTTATTATGAGAAGTTGAAATAAATTTTAAATATTGTTTAATCTCTTTTAGAAACACAACAAAAATATTTGTGCAATTAGAGAATTTGCATTTGTGAATGTAAAACCTACATAGATACAAAATTAGGTTTATAACAAAACAAACATTTGAGTCTCCTTCAAAAAACCCAAAATCCAGGAAACAAAATCTTGGCTCAAAGTCCTTGGCAGTGACGTCACGCCTTCCCAGAATTCTTTACCCGTGCACATGCGCACATCGCACAAAAGCGCTGGTCCTTTTCTCGCTTCGCGTGGACGGATTAGCACCGTGCGATGTAAGGCCCGTGTCTCTTTTATGGCGTTATTTACGTGTTCATAATCAATATAGTATGTAAATAGTATTTGTGTGCGTGTATAAGGCACGGGGTATGAGCTCGACAGGTTTTCTGGATAATTCGTACTGCACTGAGAGTATATTTTTGTTCATTTTCGCCGCGTGCCTCATGCGCGCGAGAGCCGAGCGGCGGTGTGTTAAACTAGCTAAAGCTAAAGCTAACTCACAGTAACGACGTCATAAGAGAACGCGTTCAAATTCCATATTCGAGTTTTTTATTCGATTCGATAAGATTGTGGAAGGTTATATATACACGAGTTTATTTTACTGTCGCGGTCAGCAGGTACAGGAGGTTAGGTCACTTCTCGTGAAAATAAAAAGGAGGAAATCAACCAGAGTTCTGTACAATCATAAGCTCTTATCATCTGATCATAAGCTCTTATCATTTTATCATAAACTCTTATCATCTGTTATTTATTGTCACTCTGGTATTATGAATAACTTTTTATGAATGATTTTGGGCTTGCCTTGGAGTTCAGAGTTCATCTTGTTTAAGAAAACTCAAAAGATATTTGACTTATTAGTTTAATGGCGTGGCACAAAATAAATGTCAAAAGTAAATAGTTATACAATATGAAAATATGAGCTTTTAATCATATTTGTTCTTTCTTTGCCTCAGAATTCAACATGCAGCTTTTTGTGCGAGCACAGAACCTTCACACCCTTGAGGTGACAGGACATGAGACTGTCCAGGATATCAAGGTGAGAACTTTATTTTCTAACACAGTCGTCATGTCCAGTTTCAGCTCATAAAGGCTCGTTGGAACAGCATTAGATAGCAGCTTTCTAATGCACAGGTGTATAAATTATCATGACCATGATGAGGGTTACGTGAGGACTAATACACGACTGTGTGTGTGTGCGCGCGCAGTTGAAGGTAAACTATCATGCATGGGGTGATATGAACATATAAACATCTGGACATGAAGGGGAGTTAATGTTACTACCCCAAAAGTTGATTTTCTTATAACCACATTACCCAAAGTGTTATACAGTAATACCTCGTGCATTTGTGGGGTTAGGTTCCAGATGTGGGAAAATCGCGAATGTTTGGTGGAGTCACAAAAATGCTAATAAATGATTATTTATGAAGTTTAAACACTAAATATGACCCAAATCATGCTCCGAAAGCACTTTAATTTCATTTAAAAGTTAGTTTAATACATTAACCTTAAAAAAAAAAAAAGAAAAAAAGGTTGATGTAAAAACAGAGTACAGTATCACCTAATTCACTGTTTCCCAATCTTTTTGAGCCACGGCACATATTTCACATTAGAAGAATCACAAGGCACACCACCAAACAAAAATGTC
>JAOVYU010000040.1:68337-82745 GCA_025674565.1 Synodontis membranacea | reverse complement strand
TCTGGACTTAATAAAGCACAGTGGACCAACACCAGCAGATGACATGGCTCCCCAAATCAACACAGACTGTGGAAACTACACACTGGACTTCAAGTATCTTGGAATGTGTGCCTCTCCATGTGTGACTCTGGGACCTTGGTTTCTGAACCAGACGGATTAATTAGCTGATTAGAGTGTGACACATTGAGCCTACAATATTGAACCCTTTTACAATATTCTAATTTTGTGACAGAAGGCATGTGAGAGTGCAATATAAAACATACAATTATGTAAACATATTTTCTGCAACTGATTTGTACTATTCGACCACCACAGGGCATTAGCCGCCTTATATAAAAAAAAATGCCCCAGATTTCAGCATTCGGAATCCCTACTTATTAGAAAAACGTGTGCTCCTAAGCTATCTATAAATATATTTATATAATAAATTTGTACATTCTCTGAGCTCTTATTTTGGGTCTTATATTCGGTTGCTACCAATTTTTCTGTGTAATGATGTGTAGAAAAGATACCAATCTACTGTATACTCAGTGAACAAATATAGACCTTTACTAACGCTGCAGATACGGGGAATTGATTCTCTGTAAATAAGTACCCGAAAGCGGGCTAGATTTTTAATAACTTAGGTATTTGAAAGTTATTAACTGGGCTCTTTAACGGCACTCTTTAAAGCCGAACAGGTTTCTCAGATTTCTGCGGGAGCTTATTATCTAAACAGTACGGTTGCGTGACTGACCGTCGCAGCTTCGTGACGTCATTCATAATGTAGTTGGAGAAAAACGTTTATTACGCGGCCGTAAAGTGAACCATGAGGTTATGCACAGCGTTCCTCTAGAAAATAGCGCCACAGGACAGGACATAACGATTCAGAAATAAAGTTAATTTATGTAAAAAAAAAAAAAAAAAAAAAGCCGAAATGATCGTATTAGGAGCTGTTTGACCTTTGACCTTTGCATCACGTGAGTGCGATCTACGTAGTGCTTAAAGGCAGGGAAGTGCCCTTGTGTAGTGCCCTAAAGAGCAGTGTGGTGTTGAACCCTAAGCTCCTGTAAAGCTGCTGTGAGGAGAGAGTGAGATGTTCAGGAGCTTCTTCTCACCTCCTCTGTATCTGCAGAGGCACCAGTTTGTGATTGAGTTTGTTAAAAAATCCAGACCCAGAACGGTAAAGAACTTCAGCTTTAATAAATACATTTGTTCTCCTGACAATAACACTGAATTTAGCTAACACTAGCCACACTCCTGCACTGTCATGGCTGAGTAAAGTGTTTGTTTGTTAGGTGTTGGATTTAGGATGCTCTGAGTGTTCCCTGCTGAGAAAACTTAGATTTCACCGCCACAGTGTAGAGTTACTGGCTGGAGTGGACCTGGACCTCAACACCATCCGACAGAACATGTTGGTGTTTTACCTCATAATAATCTGGAACTGTTTAAATAACTACACAGTGTCTAGTCTTTAACCTTAGGGTTTAATAGTGCTGAGAACTGACCTTAAAATCTGTTCTCTGATTCCACACATCACTCAAAGTCTTTGGAGTCGATTTTACACACACACACACACACACACACACACACAGAGAGAGAGAGAGAGATGAACACACACATGGAGAGAGAGAGGGAGGAGAGATGAACACAGACACATGGAGAGAGAGAGAGAGAGAGAGAGAGAGAGAGAGAGAGAGAGATGAACACACACAGAGGGAGAGATGAACACAGACACATGGAGAGAGAGAGAGGGAGGAGAGATGAACACAGACAGAGAGAGAGAGAGAGAGGGAGATGAACACACAGAGAGGGAGAGAGAGATGAACACACAGAGAGAGAGAGGGAGAGAGAGAGAGGGGGAGAGAGAGAGATGAACACACACACACCACGACTCTGATTTAATTTTAAAAACGGTGTAACCTGTAATAGGAGATTCCTCCACCCCACACACGATCAGTATAATTAAATCCCCCTCAACTAAGTTTAGCTAGCTTCATCTCTCCAAACTGTTCATACATGTAAAGATATTGTATATAATGACCTTGCATTTTAATAGGAACCCCTACACATTCATAAAATCATGCAGATACATCAAAACATCAGACAGCAGTAAAAGTCTGATCTCTACGTTTGTTGGTACCAGATGGGCTGGACGAGGTATTTCAGAAACTGATGATCATCTTAGAATTTCACAAACAGACGCTAGACTTTACACAGAATATTAACTGAAGCTCTTGATCTGTTCATTTTAACATTTCTAATCTGTTCTGATTGACTTTGATTGATTTGATATTTGTCACTCTATATTGTGTAGATGGAGTCTTCAGTCTCATTCGTAGAGAGCCAGTGTGACTGCAGGAGCCAACCTCATTCCACTTGTTAATCAGTTCATCTTGGTGTGAAATCAGGTATCAGGTGGACCTCTTATTTAGCTGGAATGAAAGCCTGCAGCCACACTGGCCCAGTGGGTATGATTAAAGACTCCTGCAAATACAGTGTGGCAGCTGTCGAGGTCTCATGTTATTCACTGTGTGTTAGGTTTGCACTGGCTCCACTCATGAGCGAATACTTACAGCCAAATGCCAGGCCACTTACAATCAAGCTTTATCAAGGCTCCATCACAGAAACAGAGCCATGCACCAAGGGCTTCGATCTGATCACCTGCATTGAAGTGTGAGTGTAACTTATTCAGTGGGTTTCATTTATTACTGCAAGTTACTACTCAGATGTATTTGGCATTGTATAAAATCATGGTTTTATAGAATTCCTCTTTTTTTTCTGTCTAAGAATGGAGCACCTTCAGCTTTGGGAAGTGGAGAGGTTTTCAGAGGTTTTGTTTGAATACATGGAGCCGCGTACTGTGATAATAAGCACGCCGAATGCAGAATTCAATCCTTTATTGCCAGGACTAACAGGCTTCAGACACAAAGACCACAAATTTGAATGGACCAGAGCACAGTTTCAAGATTGGTGAGCTTTCATTACCTGACAAATGTATTGTTTATAAATTTTAGCATACGGCATGTGTCTCAGCAAACAGTGATGAGTTAATATGCATATCGAATTATATTCTATTATTAGATTGGTTCTTTCCTGGTCAAGTTCCTGATGTGTACATCTAGGTGTGGTAAACAATTTAGAACATGGCAAAATTGTAGGAACAGATAGTCTTAAAGTAAATTAAAGTTAATAACACTTGGATTTGGTTGCTTATACCTTGCTTGCAATAACTGACATCACCAAACTGCTGAATTCTCATTTTGTGATGCTTGTGATGCTTTTAGAGGCTTGTAGCACAGCTTCATTCAGTTTCTGCCTTCAGTCTCCTCTTCAGGAGTTAATGTTTGGTGAGTGATTTGGGCAGTCTAAAAACGTCCTCTATTGAAGTCCTTTATTGTGGTGACAGCGTATTTTGTCTTGCTGTATGATGTTCTTCCCAGTTGGATGTATCGAATGGATAGATTTCATTGTAAATTGGCAGACAGAATGATTAGACAGAAAGACTTCTGAATTTAATTCTGCTGTAACAGAAGTTCCATCATCTATAAAGATTATAGATTAGTGAGCTCATTACAGACGCAGCCATGCAACCCAAGCCAATACACGACCTCCACCGTGCTTCACCCATGAACTTGTTTGTTTTGGATCATAAGCAAATCCTTTCTTTCTCTAATCTTTTGGTAGAGGTTAACAGAACTTTTGTTGCTCATCTTTGTATTTCTTTGTGAAATCCAGATCTCTGTACTGCAAATCTGCCACTGCTGAGCCCTTGAGCAAGTCCCTTAAGCCTCAACTGCTCAGTTGTATAAACTAGATAAATGTAAATCACTCCAGATAAATGTGCCTGGCAAATGTCATAAATTTAACTGTAAATTCCATTCTGGCTTTGTGATTCTTACTGCTGATGTATGCTTTGTGGTATGACCTCGATATTCCTGCTCTTGAAGTTTTCTTCCAACAGTGGATTATGATACCTTCACCCCTGCCATGTTGGTGATGTCAATGCCTTGTTTTTGGATTTTTCTTCACAGTTCTCCCAATGTTTCTGTCAGTAGCCACTGCTGTTGTTTGCCTTGGTCCACCTGTTTGTTGTCTTATTGTTAGTACACCCATGGTTTCTTTCATTTTGATGATATTCCAAATTGTTGTACTGGTTATACCCAATGCTTGTGCAATGGCTCTGATTAAGTTTCCCTCTTTTCTCAGCTTCAAAGTGGCTTGCTTTTCTCCCATAGACAGCTCTCTGGTTCATCTTGGTTTAGTATTTAACAACAAATCCAGTGAAACCCAGGCACAAACCTGGAGTAGACACTCAGAGCTATTAAGTGTTTAAAACAATGTTGTTGAGAGAGCAACAAACCAACTGATGGAAGTAAAGTTCAGTAGTGACAAAACATAGCCAATGAAGAAATACAGTGACTACATGAAAAATACCTGACAAAGTGGTTACGCTGTGCACACCATCAAGGAGTCGTCCATGGTATGCACATGGTTGTCCTTGGCTTCTAGTTTAATATCACTATCTTTTTACTGAACATTGTGATAATGAGTTGTACAGTTTTACCATGTTTTTTTTTTTTTTTTTTTTTTTTTTTTTTTTAACATGATGCCCTTCCAGCCATGGGGAGAAGCCTTCCTATTTGTAATAACAATTTTCTCATATGTTAAGGGCCGATGGAGCTTGCAGGAAATATGGCTACTCGGTAGAGTTCACAGGAGTAGGAGAGGCTCCTGGGGAGACCAGAGATGTTGGATTCTGCTCCCAGATTGGAGTTTTTCAAAGAGTTGTTGGTGATTTAAATGCACAAAGGAACAACACAGAGCAGGAGCCTACAGTATATCAACTGGTAAGAGCTGAATGCTGATGGACAGAGAGAGTCTCTAACTAACTGAAAGCATGCCTACTATGTAATCTTTCTCCCATGTTGCTTCCTGTTAGCTGTATAGAGTGGTTTACCCAAGCCTCTGTGACAACAATATCTTCCAGAGGACTCTAGTTAGTGAAGTCCTCTACAGAGCACAGCAGCTGAAGAAGGAATGGCTAGAGAGTCAGGAAGATGAGCAGTGTGAATTCACTCCCTGTGAACTAACCCTACCATTTGAGGCAGCAAGGAAGACAGAGGAGGTGTACAGACAGGAGAGCTGGGTGTATGTGCCACTTCTGCATGTCTGGGCTGGTTCCAAAGTGCAAGCTCTGTGCAACAATATCCAGCAACTTAGAGACATGCTGCAGGTGGACTTGGAAGTGCGGCTAGATGCTGATAGAGATGCCATAATGCTGCCTGATGATTATGAGGAGGAGGAAGATGAAGAGGAAATGGATGAGGGTGAGGAAGCAAAACATTTGTCAAGGTCTGTGAATGACAATGTAGAGGACTGGGAAAGTGAACTTTGACCATTTCCTACCTTAGGGTTATCAATAACTATGAAACTATAACACGTTGCAGTCACTGGTCCTCTTGACAGGCTTACCTTCCATAATGGGTAATAATACAATGACTGTAACAACAGTGGAAAAATAATAGCTAATTAATTCAGCCTGTTCTGTTCTGTACATTTTTGATATTAATGAATATTAATAGTTAATTAAAACATTTAAAAACATAGTCTGATGTCATCTGTACAGTACTCTTTTCTATTTTATTGTTGTGATGTAGAAACATCCTGAACATTAACAGTCATAATCTGATCAAATTGGGGGAATATGTACAAACAGTGGATAAAAAATGTCTACATTCCTGTTAAAATTGCAGGTTTTTGTAATTTAAGAAAGCAAGATAAATAATGTCAGAACTTTTTACACCTATAATGTGATGAAAAAATAAACTAAAAAACAAATATAATTTTTTTTTAAGGGAAAAAAGTGGGTAATAAATGTATATTAACCTGATTGGCACCAGTGTGCACACCACCATGCTTTACCGCGGGTATGGTGTTCTTTGGGTGATGAGCTCTTTTGTCTCTGTGCGAAACATATCTTTGGGAACAATTTTAAAACAGTTCTACAGTCTACAAACACTCATCATGGACATGAATATCATGACAATGTTGGTGTGTTTTCTGGGGAAGAATGATTGTACAACATATCTTTAATAGATAAAATACACGAATTGTCAAGTTAAAATTATTTTGAGTTTTCTGAAATCAACACAGGGTCAAAACTATACATACAGGGTCAAGAATAAAGCATCTTCTCCAAGTTCGAATAAAGTTTGCAGCTGACCCACATGGACAAAGAAAAAGCCTTCTGGAGGAAAGTTTTATGTTCAGATGAGACAAAGATTTGAGATGTTTGTCCACAATGACCAGAGGAACTGCTGCATTGCACAAGTGGATGGAATAATAAAGAACCTCAGAATTCTTCAGCAGAACCTCAAACCATCAGCTACTGTTGGCTACCAAAAGCATCTGGGGTCTCATTTATAACGGTTGCGTACGCACAAAACGGAACCTAAAACGTGCGTACGCTTCTTCCTATGCAAACGTTGCGATCTATAGAAACAAACTTGACGGCAGAAAGTGCATAAATGTACGCAAACTCTGACCCATGCGTACAAACATTTTGGAGGAAAAATGCGACCGCGGGTGAAGTCATCAGTACATATAATTCCTTGTGCTAGTGAGTCATACACTGTACATTTAATTTCATTTATTCAGTCACATATTTATAATAGTGAATAAATATATGTACGATATATAATCCGACCCAAATCTTAACTTAATCTACACTTTTAATCTATGCGCCTCAGCTGTTGAAATGTAAATGTGATTATCACGATCATTTGGACACGGTGTGAAATAATCAGTCTGATTGCTGAAAACACATAAATACCGCGATCACATTTGTGCATAACGTAACATAGCGGATGTGCTGGCATTGTTAGAAGATTATTCCAATGGCAGAATTAGAAGAGAACGAGTGTTCAGGGACCATGAAGATTTTTGGCCCATGATGATGACTGGCTCAGAAGCCAATTTAGATTATAGATGTGTGCTTTTGGAGTGATGTGCTGAACTGGGTGAAATTGTTTGAGAGACCAACCCGACGGAACCGCGCAAATATAGGTACAAATACATGTACTGATGAGCCTGGGGTTCCTTACAGCTGCCTGTTACCAGCGGGAATTAACGGAGCAAAAGATGTGGGTTATAATGCAAAACATGACTTTTTTTTCTTCTGCCATTTTTTTTTCTCCTCCTTTGTCCCCTTAGGTGCTCCGTACTTTTACGTTCGTGATGCCAGGAGTTTTTCAGATTTACGTCGGCGGCTTAAATATGCATGAGCTGATTTGCATTGACCATGTATGTTTGAGCGGGGGCGTGTCGGGGACGTGTTGAGGGCAGAATATGCGGCAAATCCATGTACGCACAATCCCAGGTAGAGTACGATGTATAAAGCATATTTTGCTTGAAAGTGTGCGTGCGCATGTTTTTATAAATCAGAATTTTTTTGTGCGTACGTCATTTTCGGCTTTTAAGCGTACGTACTCTTTTAGTATGAGTTCTACGCAAAGTTTTATAAATTAGACCCCTGGTCAAGAGGAAACTTACTAAAGGACATTTAAGCAGATATTAGGTCTGCTGTATGTATAATTTTGACCCTGTGTAGATTTCCAAAAACCCAAAATAAATCCAAACTTGCGCACCAAATACTTTTATTTTTTTCTATTAAAGATGTAGGTATAACATTATGAGCACTGACAGGTGAAGTGAATAACACTGATTATCTCTTTATCATGGCACCTGTTAGTGGATGGATATATTAGGCAGTAAGTGAACATTCTGTCCTCAAAGTTGATGTATTAGAAGTAGGAAATATGGATGTTACTTTGACACGTATCACCTACTGTACCTAAGCATTGTTGCAGACCATGTACACACTTTCATGGAAACGGTATTCCCTGATGGCTGTGGTCTCTTTCAGCAGGATAATGCTCCCTGCCACAAAGCAAAAATGGTTCAGGAATGGTTTGAGATGCACAACAATGAGTTTGAGGTCCTCCAAATTCCTCAGATCTCAATCCGATAGAATATCTGTGGGATGTGCTGGACAAACAAGTCTGATCCATGGAGGTCCCACCACACAACTTACAGGACTTTAGGGATCTGCTGCTAACATCTTGGTGTCAGATACCACAGTACACCTTCAGGGGTCTAGAGGAGTCCATGCCTCGGCAGGTCAGGACTGTTTTGGTAGCAAAAGGGGACCAACACAATATAATCAGGTGTTCATAATGTTATACCTGATCGGTGTAGTACAGTCATTCTTCCCCAGAAAAACAACAGTTCAAATAAATAAAAAAGGCCAATACTGCTGTGACATTCATGTCCATGATGACTGTATGTAAACTTTTTTACCACACCTGTGTGTGTGTGTGCATATACACACACACACACACACACACACACACAGAATATCTAGTTAAACGTTGTTTTAACACTTGAAAGCAGGTTTTTAAAATGTACGGTGTTTATTTGACAGTGTACGGTACATGTAATCATTAAAAGGCATTGAACATCACAAGAGCAATGTACAACAGTAAAATGCATCGTCACAGTTACATCAGACACTGTACAGTACAAGGAGCAAAAGCTTCACTGAAGAGATTTAGTGAAAAAAAACCCACCATGGTGTTTACTATGATGCAAGGTACCTATATACTAACTTCAAACATTTAGGGATTCTCTTATTGTACAATGCATTGATATTATTTATATAACAGTTTCCTGTGAAAGCCTAGTGGTCCGTGTTGAAAAAACCCAATACAAATGTTTTGCAATAGTGTAGGGTCCTGGCTTAAGTCAGTCTGTTTATTTCGCCTAGCTTCTGATGTGATGGCACTGACTACATCGTATCAGAAGCAATATAATCAGTTAATACATTCATTTATACACTACAGAGATATTTAAATGATGAACAAGACCCATGCTTTTGGTAGTTAATTCTAACCCAATGTAGTTAGTCCTTAGGGCCAGAGTTTAGATGCAATTAAGAGCTACCACAATATTATGCTGTGTACACAGTAACACGCACTCACTCCATGTCAAAACACACAAGAGAGAAGTCGGCTCTCTTTCTATAACATATGGCTTTTGTACTACCACATAAATAAAACCATAGAAAACCTGGTTCATGTTTAACCTAACAACCAGAAAACCAACAAAAATATACCAAAACAAGAAATCAAAAATACTTTATCATCAGTATAAACATCAGATATGCACAAACATAGCAGACATTAGTTTACATTCTGTAGTGTTTAAGATATGAAAAAAAATAAGCAACAAATGTACGTAGTACAAGTAAAGGAACAGAGGGTCATAGACTACATATCTGTAGCACTTGAAATAATATTAAAACCTATGAAAATCACTTTCACAGCTTCAAAGTCTATAATTCACTATAATAAAAAGTGAATACCTGCCGCTTGGTTCTCAATCATACCCTCTGTGCTCAATAAAAAAACGAGCTATTAATAATTAGCCATAATGTGTACATGGTGCAAAGGTCAAACTGCTTTATTACACAGTCCAGTTATTGATAATGGCAGTTTCTGGGTAGCTTGACTTTGGCCCCATACTGTATGTGCTGTGCTGAAGGACTGATAAGCCACTTGAAATGGCTGCACAATCTAATGCACAAACAGTTGTTTTTAAATTTTTGACTCAAACTGAACTGCAGACTGACAACCAAGAACAATAGAACAGTTGCAAACAGTTGCAATATGAGACAAACTAAAAAGATGAACTAATGACCAAATCTGATCGAATACAGCCTACAGGGACTGACAACTATTCAAACTATTATACTGTTAAGTGCTATCAGAATCTAATACTCATTTATTTAATGTAAAGTGACAATTTGTTCAGTGCGTGCCACTAATTCTCTTTGTTAAAGTCAGAGATGCCAGCTGGTCAGCTCAGTTTCTTCTTCTTGTTATGTAATCTGCCAAAGGAAGCACTACACAATGATGTGACTTTCACCAGAACGCTGCAGCACTGCATATCGTCGTTGCCAAGGTAATACCTCGCATGTGCACATATAAAATATAATATATGTGCACATACGAGGTATTACCTTGGCAACAACGATATGCAATTCTCATCTACACAAATACTGAGATGCTGATGCATGACTGAATACACCCATATATTAAATTGCAAATATGTGAACCCACACCCTTGATCCAATGAAGAGCTTAAATCTTCACCACACAGACGATAAAAAATTATAACAAAACTGCCAACCAAGCAAAACACTGAAAGGACTGTTTCCTGCAAGTAAGATCAGTTTCTGTCCTTTTTATAGATGAGTGGAAGAGGAAAGCAGGGAGTTTTGGAAAGAAGTTCAAAGCATTATTCTGGGATTCAGAGGAGCCTATGCATCCGCAATGATGGCAGAGGCTGCTCTTTAAAAATCTTTACATGTTACACCAGCAGTGGATGAATGGAAAGAAAAACACACTGCTGGAAAGAAGGGAGGTTGGAGTGCCCTCCCTCTCTCTTGTACTTTGGTTTCTGTGACCTCACTACCATACACTTTCCAGCTCTAGCGCTTGATCACCACTTGTTCAAAGGCACCAGCACCAACCCTGCAACACGTAAAAATGAAACATCAGAACTGACTGTATTCAATGATATTTAACATATAAGACATGTTTACTATAACTGCTGAGAAAGATCACAGATCCCGTTCACACACAGTTGAAATAAAAAATCTACACACACCTGTTAGAATTGCAGGTATTTGTGATGTAGGATGAAAATAAAATAAATCATGTCAGATCTTTTTCCAACTTTAATGTGATATAGTAAATCATCAAAATTCAGGTGAAAAACAAATAGAAACATTTTAGGGAAAAAATAAAAATAATTTACAATAACATCTATTACTTCTATAATATATTATAATATTATATAATGCTTCACCATTGGTGTGGTTTGCCCACTTACAAAGAAATCTCTAAACAAGACGTCTCTAATATTTATGGGAGTTTCATTTGAATCAAGAGAGTCAGAATATCAACCAAAAATAAAGAAAAAACACACTGCATATAAGTTAAAAATTGATTTGCATTTCATTAAGACTTAAGTATTTGATCCCCTACAACTCAGCTTGAATTCTGGCTCCCACAGGTTGAGTGTGGCACACAGATTGCAATCAATCAATTACAGATACACCTGATCTCATCTCGTTATGTGTATAAAGTATACCAATCAGCAGGGGATGAAGTAATTATTTCCCCCCACCGTAGAACACCATACCAGTGGTGAAACATGGTTGTGGCGGCATCATGCTATGGTGCTGCTTGGCTTCAGCTGGGCTGGTGCTGTAGTCAAATCCAAATACCAATCTATTTTGGCCCAAACCTGCAAATCATCTCCCTGCAGGGTAATGACCCAAAGCACAATTCCAAGGCAAGAAAGTATTTTACAGTAATCTTCAGAAGTAATGTTGGAATCTTCTGGAATGGCCCAGTCAGAGCTAGTGGTTTCCAATGCAATTACCAGGTTATTGTAATTTATTCTTTTTCTCTTCCTAAAAAGTTCTATTCTTTTTTCACTTGAATGTTGGTTGGTATATCATGTTAAAGATGGACAAAGGTCTGATATGATTTATCTGACAAAAACCTGCAATTTTACCAGGGGTCTGTAGACCTTTTTTATCTACCGGATCTGCTTTTCTCATCTGAAAGATCAGCATGCAAGAAAGGAGATCCATCCAATAACTGTAATTCAAAAACTCATCTCTAGTTTCTCTTAATTTAGCTTAGAGACATGGCCTTGTGACTGATGGGGTCCTATTTAGTGTGTGTTCACATTTTAGTTTCTCTGCTGATTTTACTTTTGTTTTCTATATGGGCAGATGGTGGCCTAATTGGTTAGGGAAGCGCCTTATAATCGAAGGATTGCAGGTTCGAATCCCACGACCAGCAAAGTACCACTGAAATGGGTTAAATGCAGAGAAACAATTTACCTCTGGGGATTAATACAGTAATCTAAAATCTATATTTTTACCTGGCGGGTAGAAGATGACTGCCAAGAGCTGTGCTTCCTCCAGGACCCACAAATAAACGAAGACCTTCCTCTAAAACACAACATTAAATGTTGATGTGTTTCTTCAGTGCTAAAGAGGTCTGATGAAGCAAAACCCAACAGGCTGCTCAGAAAGAACAGTTGCTACCATTACCTTCATTGCTAGAGTCCAACATGCCAGGAGTGAAATCTTGACTCTGCAGGATTTTCTCCACCACATCATCAGCATCAACCCTAGTGGCGTCCACCCGCTTCAGCTGAGATTCCATCGAGTCCTGCTTCATGGGGTGCCTGCAGAGGAGAAAAACAATCAACTACGACTTTGAAAAACCACCAACTCTAGACTGGGCTTTATATGGCTTAGGAAAGCAAAAGACATAGTTTCAAAGTGATATGCAAGTGGTATCAACAGAAAATGTAAACAAGCTCTAATCTCAACACTGGATCCTGGACTTTCTGACTGATAGACCTCAGACAGTCCGGATCGGTAACAGCATCTCCAGCACCACCACACTGAGCACTCCCTCAGGGCTGTGTGCTCAGTCCACTCTGCTGACTCACGACTGTGTAGCAATGCACAGTTAAAATCACATCGTCAGCTAAAGTGCCTTAACTTTGAAAGGTCTGGGACAAAATGACACATTTTAATCACATGCCTGTGTCAATATGGCCTCCATCATACTCCTAAGTTGCTAATAAGTTCCTGTTTACACAGCTGCGCTGCTGTATACAGTATACATATATAGAAGGGAAAATATTTATAACTGCAATATACAAAAAGTCTCACTCTTTGTCTATGCCACCATCAGCTCTGGCTTGCTTATTAGGGATAAATTTATATAGTTCAAATTCATATGCAAAATTGATATATTTCTGTAAAGCTGCTTTATGACAACATCATTGTCCAAGTGCTATACAACTAACACTGAATCGTTGCTATATTTAAATACAGCATAAGGGTTTCTAAAACAAATTTCAACCCCATTTCCAAAAAAGTCAAGAATTAAAATGTAAATAATAACAGAAGGCAAGGATCATGTAAAAATCATGTAAACCCATATTTAACTGAACATAGAACAAAGACATCAGATGTTGAAACTGAGAAATTATATTGTTTTATTAAAAATTAATGCTCATTTTTAATTTGCCATCAACACGTTGTGTTGTGTAATGCTAAAAAACACTTTGTGGAACAAATATTAAAATCCATACCTTTACATACACCCTAAACCTCATTTCCATAGACAGGTCCAATTTGAACTTCAGTTTGAACAATGCTGCAGATGTATTTATTACTTTTTATACCTTCCTAAAGTGTTTAAGTAGTATTTATCATATACAGTATTTAATTATATACATACTGATAATTAAATACTGTATTATTAAATAAACAAATTATCAAATTCTACTAAACAAAATAGATAAGAAATTGGCTGAGAAGTTGATTTAGCCAACAAGATAAATCAAAAAAATTTCCCTGATACTCTCTCCCTATATATAAAATTCTAAGGTTTTATGCATCAGGACATAATAAAAATAATCTGTCCCTTACCAGGGTCTAAAATTATTTAAATCCAACCTTAAGTGTAAAAAAACACACACAAAACAGACTCCACCATATTGGATACTGGAATGCTTTCAACTATACAAGGCTAACAAAGCACTGATAAGCTTCATCAAGAACTCAATGTGGCTGTGAAAGACAACACTGGATGCCAATTCCAAATTTTTTAAATTGCAGGAGATACCAAGGTGATCTGTCCCCACTGCTTTCCTGTATAGGCCTGAACCCCCTCAGCCACATCATCACAAAGATTATCAGGACTGAGTGAGTGGAGTTACCAGAGGGCAAAACAACAAACATATAGGACAACTACAAGTACACTGGTATCCTATAGGCCAATGGGAATCAGGATGAAGTTACAAGTAGATCAGCCACAGCCAAATATCTCCAGAGGGTCAGACGCCAGCTAAATGAAGGAATATGATCCAAGCTACCAACATGTACACCCTATCAGCCATCAGGTACCCAACTGGAACAAGGGGTCCACCCAGATTCCTGCTCGCTGAGACTCTACAAACAGCGACTAGAAAGGGAGTGAGGATTAGTGAATGACAGATCCATTATCCAGAATGAAGCAAGGAATATCAGTGAACACATCAAGAATATGGCCCCCCAGGACAAACTCATAGAAGAGTGCCTCAGGCAAGAGAAGACAGAGAATTGTGAGGAGGAAGTGAATCTGTCTGTGACTCCCAAACTTGGAGATTCAAGGTACCACAATTGAGGTCTCTGTCCAGAAATGTGCAGTTCTAGGAGCAGCTAAGAAACTGCAGAACGTCAAACTCCCAGGCTTCTGGCATAGAGGGAGATGTGTGTGTGTGTGTGT
>JAOVYU010000040.1:45090-59362 GCA_025674565.1 Synodontis membranacea | reverse complement strand
CACCAGAGTGTGCACCCCCTTGTGGCTGGGTCTTTGTACAGCACCCGGTATTCTCTGGATGTCTCCCATCCAAGTACCAACCAGGCCCGCCCCTGCTTAGCTTCCGAGAACAGGCGAGGTCCTGCACTCCTAGGGCAGCAGGGCTGTCAATTTGAGGATTTGTTTTAATATCTGTATTTAAATAAATAATTGCCTATGAACCCAGATTTTTATACTTTTATATAATTATATACACATACACACACATACCACCCACTTTATTAGGATCAACTGTACATTCATCCAGTTTTTGAATCAACCAGTAATTGTGGGTCAGCACCACAATGCAAAAACAATCATGCAGGTACAGGTCAAAAGTTTGGGTTAATGTTCACATCAAACATCAGAATGGGAAAAATGTATGACCTCTGTGTCTTTAACTGTGGCATGGTACCACAGGTTTTGAGTATTTCAGAAACTCAAGATTTCAAGATGGTGGTGGCTTATAGAGCTCCCAAGACCGCTGTTAAAAATTTTTGACTTTTTGTTGTCTTCGTCCCGTAATTCAGTTAGAGAAGTAAAGATGAGTGACAGTAGTATGCAAATCGTTCATTTACAAATGGATTCGCAATCATCGGATCATGCTCAGTTTTTGGGAAAACTGCACCAAACTCTCCAACGAGCTAACCGAGATGCACCTCTGCCTTTGTCTACTTTGGCAGCTGGAGAAGCAGAAGTGACACGACCGGAAGCAGAAGTGAGGTAAGCTTGGCAGCGTTAGCATGAGGCTAAAGAATAACCCCACCACACCAGTGATACCATCCATTCTACTTGCGAACATCCTCGCGCTAGAAAACAAGCTGGACTACATCAAGCTACAGCGAGCGAAGCAGTGGGAAATGAGAGACTGTTGTGTTTTTATTTTCACCAAGATAAGCTGTAGGACTGATGTATAAGATGGCTGTAGGACAACATCACCGACTTGGCTCAACTTGGTCCCCCCGCCTGAGTCTTACTGGACAGTGCCACCAGTGCGCACAAGGACTGTTCGAAAGGCCTGCAGCATTGTGCAGGACCCCTCATGTGAACTGTTTATCCTGCTGCCATCCAGGAGGAGATGCTGCAACATCAGAGCCAGATCAGCCAGAACCAAAATTTGTAAAGCTGCTTTGAGACAATGTCCATTGTTAAAAGCGCTATATAAATAAAGTTGAATTAAATTGAGTTGAATCTGAATCTGATGCATCAACACCATGCTGCCCCCCAGGGTCCCCCACTCTACCTCAACCCCCTCTTAACCCACCTGGCCTATACTGTATTTCTGTCTGTCAGATGAAACTGACTCTGCTGTTACCCCTTGTGAAATTGTACTGTATCTGCACACAATCATATTTGCACAAACAACCTTATTTTGCAGCATGCTTCCCATATATCAGAATATCTTGGATCATAGCAAATTGTACCAAAAGCCTTTAGCAGTTACTGCCACTGTTTTTTTTTTGTTTGTTTGTTTGTTTGTTTTTACTTGAAATACTTCTGAGCTTACTGACTACTTTTTCTACTTACACTATGTGTAAATCCAATTATATGTTTAATCTGTGGATTCTGAGCTTCGCCATCTTGTTTTTCTACATACTTGTATATGGAAAGATGACAATCAAGTTCACTTTGACTTTGACTTTTTTAAACTGCTGATCTCCTGTTCCAGTCTCCAGAATTTAAACATCCTGTGGAAAAAAAAGCATCCTGTGTACAGAGAGTCTGCAGAATGAAACACCTTGTTGAGGAGATAGATCAGAGGAGAATGACCAGACTGGTCTGAGCTAGCAACAAGTCTACAGTAACTATAATAATCATATTTACAAACATAAAAAAACATCTCAGAATGTACAACACTTCAAACCTTGAGGTGGATGGGTTACAGCAGAATACCACATCAAGTTCAACTGCTGTCAGCCAAGAACAAGAATCTGAGGCTACCATGGGTTACTCATCCAAACTGGACAGCTGAAGACTGGAAAAAGACCAGGGGATCAATTGTCTTTAACTGTGAAGTTTGGGTGGGTTTGTGCCCATGATAGCCTCAGATTCTTGTTTGTGGCTGACGAGTGGAACCTGATGTGGTTATCTGCTGTTGTACTTATCAAGTTCTAGCAGCTTGTGAATGGCTACCTCAGTACCAACTCAGTTAAATCAGGTGTGCTGTTCAGATCCTATACTGTGTAAAGTACCTATTTTATGGGGCAGCACATTATTGTCTGACCTGCTGGAAGTTCGTTCTGGTGTAGCAGGGTTTACTGACAGGGTGCTACAGGCTCCAACAGCAACAACAGGGGGCACTGTGGAGCTTGGGCTTTCCTCACTGGGCTCAGGGATGCTTGCAATGCCTGTGGATGTGCTACCAACTGACGTGTTCCTTTTATGAGTGAACTCTGATAGGCTGGAGGACCGAGAGTGACCTGTGCTGTAGCCTGAAAAGAGAGAGAACATGTGCACACGCACTTACAAACCTTCATATGCTCAAACATTTTAATACAACTGTAAATCTTCACCTGAACACCAGGCACAGTTAGAACAGGTCAGATGAGCAGTAAACAGAAATACTTTCTAATGACATGATTGACCAAGTACATTTAATTTCAGTCAGTTTTCTTCTATTAAATCCATTTGTTTTTAAAATAAAAAAGAAAATTAAATATTTTTTGTTGGTTTATTTCTGCAATACAAACCCCTACAAACTAACAGGATTGTTTCATGTAAAACATCCAAAATCTGAATTCTCAGTTTTGTCTAATTTTCCCATTTTATCACTTGGGAAATAAGGAAACAAGTTTTAAAAAGTCAATTTTTGAAGGCGGCCTTGATGAGGGTTTGAACAGAGAAGATGCAGAAAAATATCTGAAAGATGACAGAAAGATGGCATGGCTATACAGCTGCCACAGTTAACACTAACATTTGATGAATTGTCTCAAATTGCTGTAGAGTACTTGGCTTTGAGCATCTGCAAGTTTGCCAAGACCAAGATGTGAGAAGGATAGGACAAGTGGATGACAACCTGCTTGACGTGTCGGGATCAATTAAGGCAAGTAGGCAAGTAGCCAGGTCGATAAATGCAATGTATGCAGTATCATATGCAGTAGTCAAATTGGTTAAGAATGGTTTTGCCAAACTTGGACTTTATTTATTTTTCTTTCTTTAGGACAGGATTAGAAAGTCTTTTCATATATCTCTCATCTTATACTGCACTTAGAATCAGTACAGGCCTTTTTATACTTAGCAAATTTAGCTTACTTACTGACTTGGCTACTAGCACTTCTAGGAGATGCATCCACTGGACCTTTCCTTCTAAACCTTTGGTCTTTGCAAACCTGCAGACTCTTGTGGCCAAGCAGCTCTATATGACGACTGGCAGAGATCTTGGTGTGTCCTTTCATCATCAAACATTTTAATTAGGGCATCCATATATGGGACATAATATCACCCATAATAGGCTGTGGTCCATTCTAATAACTTGAGAAACTACTTGCATTTCATTTGAAAACACTCTCACAACAACTTTTTAAAAAGTCTCTCAAAAAAGTAGAAAAATTATTTTCACCCATAGAGAATATCTAAATGCATTAGTCTCCAGAAACTCTACTGATCTTTTGACCATATATCATATTTCTATGGGAAATAATTATGACACATACATGTAGATTCCATCACGATGAGGATTTGTCATTCGTTTCATTCAAGAGGTAAAAGAGAGAAAAGGAATTCCTATTCATTTAGTTACTTAAAAAAAAGAAAAGAAAATCTTCCTCAACACACATTCACATCTCGAAATGCAAGCATTGGGTGCCCCTCTTTATAATTTTTTTTTTTATTGTTTAACTTAATACTTATAATACTTAATATAATAATCAGCACTATTCTGCACTTTTTAGCAGATTTCAGGAAAGAGGCTGATTTATTTGACAGCTGTCTGATGCTAAAGTGTGAAATTGATCTAATCTAATCTGAAACATTCAAATACAGAGAAAGTCCTGTCTCTTCCCAATAAGCACCAGAGCAGGCTGTTTTATCAAATCAACTGTATAACCAGGGACATTTGATCTCCAATCACCACCAGCTGTTTGAGTGCATGGATTTCAGAACAGCATTAGTGATAACAGAAGCTGAGTCATCATAAGTACAGACAAGACATACAAACACACAGCCCACATTTAGCACATTCTTATAAGTGTAAATAAGTTTAGGAGGCAAGAAGATGGATAAAACGAACACATATTTAAATGGAGGTTGAATTCCAGAAATCAGTCAAGAGAAAGAATAAAAACAGGCCAGTGCACCGACCTGATACTTTAGACTGCTGACTAGCATAGCTGGACGTTCGGGAATGACCACACACCCCCAGCTCCTCAGGCAGAGAGCCACACCTGCCTGTGGTTTCTATGGATAAAAGGATTTTTATTAGATAAAGAAATACTTGACAGTGTATTCACAATCCATACTATGATTGTGATGCTAGATTCCTTTCAGTGACGGTCCAGCTAACAGGTTTAAAAGTGTTAAATAGAACAGTCTACATTACGTTGATCTAAAATGTAAGTAGTCCTTTGAAGGAAAAGAGCCTCATCACTACAGCAAATGCAACATAACATATTCCATAATATGTTTCTTGGTAATCACACCCAGTCAGAACACTAAACTGAATATTTATTTTTCATTGAACTATTCATAGTTTACACAATCAATCTAACTGAACACACCTGGGCAACAAGAAACAGCTGCGAGTTAAGTGTTCCAATATTTTTGATCACTTGAAAAGCATGCGAGTTATGCAACCAAATGTCTTTAGCATATAACAAAAACAAAAGTTTTGACCTTGTTGTTCCATAGAGCACATCAAGTGTGAGTTTTTTAAAAAAGTGTTCAAAATGGTTATTAGAAATAAAGCATCCTCTCTAAACACGTTTCTATTAAATGACAGCATCCCAACTGAGTTGAAATAAACTTGACTATAATTCCAAAAAAACCCCCAAAAAGCCTCTTACATATAAATGTGACTACAATACTAGTCTTAGCCAACCAGAAGGACCTAGAACGTCTTCTTGCACTATTACTTGGCTGTTAGATGTGCTTTACAGCAATTGGAGGGCAATCTGTGACCACTGTTAAGGGAAAGCTAGAAACATCTGCACCTGCTGCTGAATCAGCTCTAGAAAGTTTCTTCTTTGTTTCTCAACACTCTCAACTGCTAATAAATTTACCACCTATTTGCTCTGTCCTATTCTTACAAGGCACAACCCCCCCCCCCCCCATTTCCTTAGCTTATCTTCTTATCCAGGCCACAATGCTCCAGACCATCTTACAACACCTATTGGCCTTCATCACTTCTATCCAAAAAACTCCATAACATCTGGTCATGCAGCTGCAGCCTTCAAGATGGCATGTGTTACAAGAAGTACAATGCATAAAAACTGCCCTGGTAGCTGTTACTCAAGTCAAGTGAGCTTCATTTTGGTACCTCTTCAAAGCTTTGGTACCTCTTGCCAGATGGCAGGAGGGTGAAGAGTTTGTGTGACAGGTGTGTGGAGTCATCCACAATGCTGGTGGCTTTGCGGATGTAACGTGTTTGATAAATGTCTGTGATGGAGGGAAGAGAGACTCCCATTATCTTCTCAGCTGTTCTCACATCCACTGCAGCTGTTTAGGATGCTCTTCATAGTCTCTCTGTAGAAAGTGGTGAGGATGGGTGGTGGGCTGCTGGGCTTTCTTGGCTATGGAGGTGGTGTTGAGGGACCAGGAGAGGTTCTCTGCCAGGTGAACACCAAGGAATTTGGTGCTCTTGATGATCTCCACAGATCATCCGTTGATGTACTGAGAAGCTTCACGCAGACCCTCCATTAGTGTCAAAAAAGACTGTACTGAGCCCTCTTCAGTTCTCTCTCTATTCTCACAATCTTAGAGAGGTCATATCTTTACGTGATTTTAATATCACTGCTATGCTGATGACCTGTCTAGTATTCTAGTATTCTTACTATACTTCTCACACCACACTGGTAATCTGAATAGGTCATGCAGGTTTTTACTTTACAACATCAGGAAGATGGCCACAGGACTTAATCCTGACTTCTATCCACAGGACTTAATCAGGTGCCGGTTCAGTCTGTTCAGTCAAGACTGGACTACTTTACCTCATACCTAGCAGTAGTCTATCCATCCATTAATCTATAAATACATCATCAGTCAGGGTCATGGGGAGCTGAAGCCAATCCCAGCTGACTTCAGGTGAGAGGTGCTAGAGGTACAGTTCTGCTAGCACATCTTCTGGAACTACTGCTAATGTGAATTACAGCACCTGAAGGAGAGAATTAACTGCTCTCTGCCATATACATGAGCTTACAGATGCCTATGACTGACCAGTGTCATTTTGACTGACAGAGAAGAGAGAACAGTGAGAATAATGCTATTTTCCCACCAGGACAGCAGAGCCTCTCTGTGCTCTGTGCAGTGGATGGCTGCAGCATTGTCTGGAACAACAGGGCAAACATCTTCTGTTGTGCCAGACAGAAGTCTCACACATTTATCTTTAACCACAATGAGAAGAGTCAACTTACCTGAAAGCCCCAGGAAGGAAGTGTCTCCACCTCTTCGCTCTTCCAGCAGACTCTCTCCATCCCCCTGGATCCCAATCACAGTGGCAGTGGATGGAGGTCTTGTAACAAGTTAGATCACATGTTAACAAAATAAAAATCCCACATACACTACACAGATATATTAAGACAAAATCCCCTAAGCCCAACAACAACAACAACAAAAAACTAAGGTAAACCTGTGCTCATTGCATAGAGTGCCTAGAGAGTGCGCAAGACAAAAAATGTAATAGTGGAAATTAAAAATAATTTTTAAAAAATCTAAATTGTTTGTTTTAAACTGCTGTTAAACTGTTTTTTTTTTTAGTTTGCATACTGTACATTTAAAAAAAATATAATTAAATTTCAGGACTGACTGATCCACTTTGGTGGACTTTTAAATCCTTCCATTTAAAATTTTATATTTTTCAAACAAATCAGTTTCTGTACAAAGTTTCCTCACCACCATTATACATTCTCTTTGTTCCATTGCTCAGTGCCATGCATGACAGTTTTCTGAAATTTAGTTGCATTGCTAACTGTCAAGCACGTTTTTGCATCATCTCAATCAAATGTGTTAGCCTGTGAGTGTTCTAATGATCATAAATAGGGATAATTATTTTGAAGTATTATTAAACTCAATGACTGATAAATTATTTTTATGTATAATTAAACACAAGGGATATATATTTTAATGGTGCTGTAAATATTATATATGTAAATATGTACTTACATCATCTTTTAATGATATGTGTCAGTGTTATTCACCCTCATTCACTCTTTCATCATGTTATTAACTAGTATGAACACTGTTCACACTATTTTTTAGTGATATTTAATTAATCAATCACTAAATTAATGTTATGATATTTAATTGCTATTTGAATTATTAATGTTAATTAATGAGATGACTAAACCTAATTCTAAACATTTGACCTCTTTCATCTATTTATTTGCTGAATACTGCTAGGCTTATACCTATGCTATGCTTTTGTTAACCTTGGTTATGAAAAGTAGTGTTAAATCAGGAGTTCCCAAACTTGGTGTTGTAACCCCACCAGGGGTCAGCTTTTTTCAAATGGAGTTGGGAGAGAAACTCACCATCCACTGTTTTATTCCATTTAATATTTTGAAATATTACCAAGAGTCACATTCAGACAAGCCGCATTTAAATTAATGTGCTATTTTAGTCTTTATCCTGACACACTGTTCATTTCTTTGCTGAACTACACTAGTGGAAAGCCATCTATCTCTGCAAAACTTCTGTGCCTCTACTCATGTACCATTCTAGACCATTTCTGGGTACAAACACTAACTGCTTTTTCTATTACAGTTAGTGTTTTCATTTTAAAAACCTCTCATTTTGCATACCATCTTCTTGATTTTCTATTACTTGATTATTAAATTACATTTGAATGTAAGGTCAGATTTTTAGATTTGATATGCAGCCTGTAACAACAATCATGATGACAGTGGAAAGTTTAAAAAAAGACAAAGCCCATCAGTGTGTCTAAAGGAGCTGTGCCTAAAATTGATGCACCTTTTACAGTTCAACATGGAAATCTAACAAACTAGGATGATTCATCATTCGGAATGTACATAAAGATATGCAGCGACTGCGTGAACAATAATTTAACTCACATTACCGCTGCTTCTGTATGTGCGCACACACAAAAAAATCACGCGCCAAGTTTAAACCATGCTGCTCTGCTTCACGTTGTTTCATATAAACAACACCCCAGCCTAACACAATGCTTCCTAATAGTCTTGCAAGCCAGCGCAAGGAATATTAATTTTGGTTTTTAGTCACTTGTGTCACACATATGTATGTTACCAAAATGCTGCAACAAAGAAAATTCATAGTGTCCATTTTGGGCTATTTGCCCAAAAAGTTTAGGAATCGCTGAGTTAAATAAAGTTACATGTGTGCAAATAAGCACCTGACCTCATTACAGAATTTTGTTTACTTGTGTATGCATGCATTTTACCTTTCATAATTAATAATATTTCAGAAATATTACAGGAAAACAAACCCAAAGCAGTTTACTTTGATATTTCTAATAATAGTAATCCAGTGCAACTTCTCAGCCTCTCAGAGATTCTAAAACTTAAATGTAAATTCTTAGACACATATTCAATGAATGAATAAATCTATTTATCTATTTGTCTGTTCCTGCAATGTAATCATTTCAGTTCATTTGGGAAACTCTGAGACACCATTTGAACACCCAAATGAAGAACTGTGTTGCATGAAATCATTTCCTCACTCACTATTTATAGTCTGTTCTATATGGAGCCCTGTATATGGGGCAGCAGTAATAGAGACACTGAACTGAATTCAGGCAACACTTTCAAGTGAGTGCTCTGGAAACACATCATCGCTCCATCACATTTAAATGTTACAAATAACCTAGAAATGTAATTTTGTATTAAATATATAAAACATATAAATCACAAAACAAGTATATGCTGCATTCCATTTGTACTTTGAAATCGTGGAAATGTCAACTGATTTCTGTTCAAGTTTCATCTGTGCTTATACTGATGTGGGGTTTTGATGCACTATATCACGTAATGTGTTGTTTTCAGGTGGTATAGCTAACTAATGGCTGGCTTCCCACACCTCATGAAATTTAAAGAAAAGTAATAAAGGGAACTTGAAATTGAAATAGAGTGAGATCAGCTTATTAGACTTCATATTTTTCATTAGTTGTCCATATTCTCAAAAAGGTTTTCCAACTTCTAAAAATCACTGTAAAAGGGACAAAGTTGAGTTGGGCATAACGTCATCCCCAGCTTCTAAATCCAACTTCCAAGGCAAATGAAACGCAGTATTACTGTCAGTTAGTCTCTTACGCTGCAATGCAACAAACACCACTCAATCCAACAGTGACTTCCAGTGAAAAAAGAAAGTAAGTGCTGAGCATCTGACCACAGACTAATTGTAGAGTGCCAATTCAAGTTATGGGTTTGGATGGAGTAGCCATCTATCTGTAAAGCTGCTGGTAGGAAGCACTTTGACGGGCGGTAAGAGTCGCCCGGGACGAAAGTTCCTCCTCCGGTGTATTACTTCTTACACTATCACTCGCATTACTCCATTTGTGCTCAATATTTAGTCAACTCTAAATTCAATAATAAAATAACCAACAGTGAGGATAAGAACTCAATTAGAACACCAAGTAGTGTATAGAAAATCCGGCAGGTTTATTTGCAGACAGACAAAAGTAGAGTTCATTCCGGGATGAAGTCGGAGTGAGCCAACTTTTTTCAGAGATTGAGCAATAGCTTATCCCTTCCAAAAACTGACTGACCTGCAATGCCAAACATCACACCTTTATACAAGTTTTATGGGGGGGCCCCTCCTGGTTTCATCTTCAACTAATAAATTTCCCTTGTGGCTCTCTTCCTCTCACTTTTCTGTGTGTTTCTCTCATATTGGAATGTAACCTTGACCTTCCTATGCAGCCACACGACTGGTATCATCTCCTCCTGTTACTTAGAAAATCATCCTTATATGGTCCTTACATATAGGACCTACATCTGCCGCAAACATTTATGACAAACACTTGTCGAGCCATATCTAACAGCTAACTTAAAATTGAACATCTCCAGTCTTGGCCTTCACTCCCACTTGCTGAAATACATTCCTTTACTCATATACTTAGTCTTATACGTTTTAACAGTCTTAAATTGATCTTTTAATCTTCCACAACTTCTGCCCCTCATCAAACTGACATTAATTATTTAAAGTCTTTCTAAGTGCTCAGCTCATAAAAAAATACTCTCTTCCAGGGCATTGGAGTAGAACTGCAAATGAGTAATAATAATAATAATAATAATAATAATAATAATTGAAAACACAATGCACAGTCGGTTATTCCTTTGTGTGTATAAATGAGACTGTTCCAAAAATTTCATCTCAATTGCTTCTCTCATCTTTCAAAAGCCGATTCTTTTTATTCTCATCCATACCTCGACAAAACTGCAACAGTGTAATGAAAGACCAACTTAAACTAAAACTAGGTCTAGGTTTGCAAAACACTCACGTTTTGAAACAGGGGTCTCCAGACATAAGATGAGTACAGATGATCACCTGAATGATAAAGTACACAAAAAAACTATTTAGTGAAAAACTCTAAGCTTTAAGTGTTTTTAAAATTACTTACAAAATAAAAGTTTAAAAACAGTTTCTGGCATGTAGGCTGGACAAAAGAGTTTCTGGAAATAGAGTAGCATTGCATCTATTATGTACTCGTTAATTACAGTACATACTTTACCACTGCATTTTGCAGAACTTTGTTTAATTAAAATAATTTAAAGGTAAATACTGTATTGCATGAATAAGCAGGTATCATGCAAGTGATATTAGGTAAATGCAGAGCCTTGAAAAAAGTATACATACCCCTCGAACCTTTCGACATTTTATCACATTACAACCACACATTTGTGTCATTTATTCTCAGTAAAAATGCAGCTGTTCTGTGAAGGTTCCAGAGATTTGTTAGAGAACATTAATGAACAAACAGCATCATGAAGACCAAGGAACACACCAGACAGGTCAGGGAGTTGTGGAGAAGTTTTGAACATCTTACAGAGCACTGTTCAATCCATCATCCGAAAACCGAAAGAATATGGCACAACTGCAAACCTAACAAGACATGGCCGTCCACTTACACTGTCAGGCCGGTCAAGGAGAGCACTAATCAGAGAAGCAGCCAAGAGGCCCATGGTCACTCCGGAGGAGATGCAGAGATCCACAGCTCAGGTAAGCGAATCTGTCCACAGGACAAGTATTAGTCGGGTACTCCTCAAATCTGGAATTTATGGAAGAGTGGCAAGAAGAAAGCCATTGTTGAAAGAAAGCGATAAGAAGTCCTGTTTGCAGTTTGCCACAAGCCATGTAGGAGACACAGCAAACATGTGGAAGAAGGTGCCCTGGTCAGGTGAGACCAAAGTTGAACTTTGTGGCAGAAAAGTAACACTGCACATCACCCTGAACACACCATCCCCAGCGTAAAACATGGTGGTGGCAGCATTGTGCTGTGGGGATGCTTTTCTTCAGCAGGGACAGGGAAGTTGGATGGAGCTAAATACAGGGCAATCCTGGAAGAAAACCTGTTAGTGGCTTGAGACTGGGGCGGAGGTTCACCTTCAAGCAGGACAACGACCCTAAATATACAGCCAGAGCTACAATGGAATGGTTTAGATCAAAGAATATTCATGTGTTAGAATGGACCAGTCAAAGTCCAGGGGTCTCGTTTATAAAACCTTTCATAGAACTCATACTAAAAGTGTACGTACGCTCAAAAGACGAAAATGACGTATGCAAAAAAATTCTGATTTATAAAAACATGCGCACGCACACTTTCAAGCAAAATACGCTTTATAAAACGCACTCTACCTGGGATTGTGCGCACGTTGATTTTCCGCATATTCCGCCCTTTACACACCCTCGACATGCCCCCGTTCAACCATACATGGTCAATACAAATCACCTCATGCATATTTAAGCCTCCAACGTAAGCCTGAAAAACTCATGCCATTATGAGTTAAAAGTAAAAATGACATTTAAGAAGAGAATTTTTTCTGAAACTGAGATAGATGTGCTTGCGGGTGAAGTGGAAAGCAGAAAAAAAAATTTTTGTTTGTTGGTCACAGTAGTAGAAAAGTGTGTGTGGGCAGAAAGAGAGAGACACACATGGCCTTGACGACAAGCAGTTTTTATTTGCATTTCTGACAAGTTAGACTTATGACAAAGCATAATGTAATGGTTAATTGTTAATTATAACATATACCTGCCGGCTAATTCCCGCTGGTAAAAGTCAGTTGTAAGGAACCCCAGGGTCGTCAGTTCCTGTATTTGTACCTATATTTGCGCGGTTCTGTCGGGTTGGTCTCTCTAACATTGGACCCAGTTCAGCACATCGCTCCAAAAGCACACATCTAGGTAATCTACATCAGCTTATGAGCCAGTCATCATCATGGCCCAAAAAATTTTCATGGTCCCTGAACACTCGTTCTCTTCTAATTCTTCCATTGGCATAATCTTCTAACAATGCCAGCGCATCCGCTATGTTATGTTATGCACAAATGTGATCGCGGTATTTATGTTTTCAGCAATCAGACTTATTGTTTCACACCGTGTCTAAATGATTGTGATACTCACGACCACCAGTTATCCATTTACATTTCAACAGCTGAGGCGCGTAGATTAAAAGTGTAGATTAAGTTAAGATTTGACTCGGATTATATATTTTACATACTGTAGCTATATTTATTCACTATTATAAATATGTGACTGAATAAGTGAAATTAAATGTACAGTGTATGACTCACTAGCACAAGGAATTATTATATATGTACTGATGACACTTCACTCACGGTCGCATTTCTTCCTCTAAAAAAATGTAGGAGTTTGCGTACATTTACGCACATTCTGCCCTCAAGTTTGTTTCTATGGATCGCAACGTTTGCATAGGAAGAGGTGTATGCACCTTTTAGGGCCCGTTTTGTGCGCGTGCCAAAACTTCAAAATTGCTGTTCACAGACACTCTCCATATAATCTGCCTAAGCTTGAGCTATTTTGCAAAGACGAAAATGGGCAATGATTTCAGTCTGTAGATGTGCAAACTTGTAAAGACATACCCCAAAAGACTTGCAGCTGTAATTGCAACGAAAGGTGATTCTACAAAGTATTGACTCAGGGGGCTGACTGCAAATGCACACCACACTTTTCAGATTTTTATTGGTAAATAATTTTGAAAAACGTATTATTTTCTTTCCACTTCACAATTATGTGCTACTCTGTGTTGGTCTACCAGTGGTTGTAAGGTGACAAAATGTGGAAAAGTTCAATGGGTATGTATACTTTTTCAAGGCACTGTATACATGACTAAATATTGATCTGCATGCTGTTGTACCCTGTACCTTGAGAATGGAATTGTCCTGTCTGGTGTTCTTGGTGTCGTACCCCTCCAGTAAACAGCGACGTGTGGTGCTCCCAGATCCTGCAAACTCAGCCAGGTTCAGATCAGCAAAGCCCAGCTGAGATTACAAAAATAAAGCAAGAGCTGGTTTAGGATCACACTTTGAAATGCATATCCTAATGATATTGACTTTATGGATGTGGTGGAGCTGCATCATTGGCCCAGCTATTTTTGTTAAATCTAACAATGACAGCATCTCTTCATTCTTTGAATACAGCTCTACATTCTTTGTATCTGCGCCAGAGGCGTGAGCATTCCTGGAGCGGACCGTGGGGGAGGGGGGGGGGGGGGCATTTGAGGAGGGGGATGATCGTCCACGGCACAACTTCTGGTTTCCAGGATATTTTATTCCATTCGTGGGCATCTGGGAGCCGTGATTAATATGCGGGAGACTCCTGGAACTTCCGGGAGACTTGGAATGTCTGATACTACGAAATGTAATGAAATATAATCATATCTAAATCTACAGGGTGTCCCAAAAGTCTCCTTATATATGTCTTTCAAAATTTTGAATGCTTATTCTATAACTGTAAATGTTTTTCCCAGATTTTGATAAATGTATTAACACAAGTTCATTATAAGTGGGAGAAATGACTCTGTGTGTGTTTACAAAGAAATCATGTAGAGGATGTTTTACAAATAAAATCGCATATTGATAAAGTGTGTTAATTTCCCCCCTATATATAA
>JAOVYU010000039.1:11946382-11959040 GCA_025674565.1 Synodontis membranacea | reverse complement strand
AGTTTACTCTCTCTCTCTCTCTCTCTCTCTCCTTCCCCCCTCTCTCTCTCTGACTAACCATGTTCTGTTACTGACTGGATCTCATCTTTTTATTTATTCATGTGCACTTAAAGCTCCTGTATTTTGCTCAGACGGTGACCTCAATAATGTAATTTTCTTTTAATGTTACGGACGCTCTTATTCATAGCCACTTAAAGAAGCGCGTCATAGTTTCTATCACAAACATCTCTTCAGAGTACTGATGTGTGTATTCAGACACTTTTGTTGACTGTTTCTGTTGACTTTCCTTAAACACATAAATTTTGTATTGTTTGGCACATTTAACAATGGACATCATCACAAAGCCTTAAACAAATCTGGATATGGATTTAAATCCCTAATGAGCAAGCCAGAGATGGCATTGGCAAGGAAAAACACTCTGAGACGATTGAGAAGAAACATTGAGAGGAACCAGACTCAAAGGAACCCAACCTCTTCTTGGAGACACTGGATAGTATGATTGTGATTGATTTCTCTGTATTATATAAAGTCAAGCAGTGCAGAGTGTGTGATCTTCAGTATGAACAAAGTCATTTTTTATTTTATTAGTGTTTTTAGCCTTAAATCTATAATCAGTGAGATTATCTACTGAATAATTAATGAGACTTAAAGCATAAACTGTTTTCAGTACGTGCAGTCTCTAAGCCATCTTAGTGATACCATCCATAGCAAACACACTGCAAAATTTAGGATAACTATTTGGGGCCATCAGCATAGGCCAGGTGAGATCCAGTGATTTATAGGTCAATAGTAGTATTTTAAAAATAAAATATAAAGTTTGATTGGGAGCCAATGAAGTGTACGTAGGATAGGAGTGATGTGCTCAAATCATCTAGTTCTAGTAAGGACTCTCGCTGCTGCATTCTGAACCAACTGGAGCTTGTTTATACACCTACTGGAACATCCAGAGAGTAAAGCATTACAATAATCTAATCTAGAGGTAACAAAAACCATGAACTAGTTTTTTTGAATCTTGTAAGTCTAAATTCTAAGTCTTATCTTAGCAATATTTCTAAGATGAAAAGGATATCCTAGTAATATTATAGAACCAATATTAACACCAAAATCTTTTACAGTTGCACATGATGTAACTGAAAAGATATCCAGAGTTAATACAGAAATAGAAAGGCCAGTCTGTCAACTGGCCGACACCCTTATCTAGAGCAGCTTACATTAGAACACCAGTTGAGGGTTAAGGGCCCAGCAGTGGGTTGTAGAGCTCTTTATAGAGTGGAGTGTAGGACGGGGTGGAATGTGTGACTTCAGGTCTGTTTTTGGCTTTGTGTATGCATGAAGGTGAATATCAGTGTTTTAAATCTAATGCAGTAGCTACAGGAAACCAGTAGAGGAAGACAGCAACTGGATGATGCGAAGAAAACACTCAGATACAGAAGTCCATTTCCTACTCAGGGCTTGTTCAATTCTGTCTTCTCAGTTCTTCTTAAGTTCTCCTCAGTCCCTTCGCATCAGTTCCTCCTCCGTTTAGCTTCTTCAGTTTCTCTACCTTCTCAGTTACTACTCATTTCTGTTCTGTTTCTACTGTTCCTCCATCTCCTCCTCTGTTCTTCCTCACTTCCTTCTTCTCCTTAGTTTCTTTTCATTCTTTCAGTCCTTCCTCTTCAGTCCCTCCTCAGTTCTCCTTCCTCTTCACTTCCTCACCAGTCCCTCACCAGTTCCTCTTTGTGTACGTGTGTGTGTGTGTGTATGTATGTGTGTAATGGACAGAATGCTTGTAATTTCAGCAGCTGGAGGATGAACATTAATTTTTTAATAATTAATGACCAACCAATCACGTCTTCCCATAACACTCAGAGTCGCAGGGCTAATCAATAATACAGATGAAAAAGTTCTGTTGTTGTGGATGAACAGAAATACAACACAGCATTCTGCACTGCTAATGGAGAAGTGTGTGTGTGTGTGTGTGTGTGTGTGTGTGTGTGTGATTGTCATCTGGAGCTTTTATCTTATATTGATCTGTCTCTAATAGTTTAGGTGTGGTCTCTCTCTCTCTCTCTCTCTCTCTCTCTCTCTCTCTCTCTCTCTCTCTCTCTCTGTGTCTTCCTCTATTGGTGAAAGTGAAACTGCAATAAAACACATCACCCTTTACCTCAGTAAATCACTGTTTCAGTCATGTGCATTTATGTTTTATTTATATTTATTTCCTTGTTATCTATCTATTTATTTATTTCAACGACATCTGAGCCCCTGAATGGAGTAACAGGGAAAGCATTTGGCCTATCATCAGGAGATCAAAAATTTGAATCCCATTGATGCCATACAATAATTAACTTTTGACAAGGTACACCTTAACCGAAAAGCATTCCAGGTGACTACCTCATGAAAATAATGACCTAAAACATACCGCAAAAGCAACCCAAGAGCAAAAAATTTAGTTTTCCTAAATGGCTAAATGAGTCAAACCAGTTGAGCATACTTTTGAAATACTGAAGACAAATGTGAAGGCAGAAAGACCCAAACAAGCAGCAGCTGAAGGCGAATGCAGCATTTCAGGGGAGGAAAGTCAGTGGTGGGCTTGTAAAGAGGCAAAATAATGAAAAGTGTATAACTGTCCAAATGTCTCTGACTGTGTATGTCATATACACCAACCAACCATAACATTAAAACCACCAGGCTAATATTGTGTAGGTCTATTGTGTATGAAGGTGTACTGTGTTATCTAGCACCAATATGTTACCAGCAGATGTTTTATATTCTGTAAATTGCAAGGTGAGACCTCCATGGATCGGACATGTCCAGCACATGCAAAAGGCTGAGATCTGTGGAATTTGGAAACTAAGTTAACACCTTGAACTCTTTGTCATATCCCTCAAACAGTTCCTGAACAATTTATGCAATGTGAGAGGGTGCATTATCCTGTTGAAACATGCCTCTGCCAATAGAATAAAATAGAATAGAATAGAATAGGATATGATAACTTCATTGTCATTGCAATACAAACAATTGTACAGTAGACTGAAATGAGGTTATTATCTCTATAAGTTGCATACAAGTAAGGATTAGAGAATATCAACAGAGAGAGAGAGAGAGAGAGAGAGAGAGAGAGAGAGAGAGAGAGACTTTAAATATGGCAGGATTAAAGAAATGTGCAAAGGTTAGAGAGATGAGCAAATAACTTTAGAATAAATACTGTACATAACTGTGCAAAAAGGATAACAATTTAAATAACTCTATACATAGCAGAAAATATACCAGTATGAAACAGTGCACTATGTTGCAGTGTATGATATGAACTGTACTGTGGATATTAAGGTCAAGAGATTTTTGCTTGGTTAAGAGCAGCCACGACTCTAGGGGAAAAGCTGTATTTTAGACTATTTGTTTGGGTGTGGATATCTTTGTAGCATTTGCCTGTAGGGTCCTCACAGATACAGAGCAGTGATAGAAGGCTACAAGCATCTCTTGTGGCAGTCCAGCCTTTTTGAGTGCCCTCAGGAAAAACAACCATTACTGTCTTTTCTTCATCTGTGCCATATCATTTATGGTCCATGTGAGGTCCTCTGAGATGCATAGTCCCAGGAACCTCATGCTTGACACTCTTGTCACCCTCAGTCCATGAATGAAGACTGGAGTATGATCTCCAACCTGAGGTCTCCTGAAGTCCATAATGAGCTCCTTGGTCATTCTAGTGTTTAAGAAACAGGTTTTCTCTGAGCACCAGTCCACTAGGTTCTGTATCTGACCTCTGTAGGCTGATTTGTTGTTGGTGGTGTCATCCTCAAACTTTGATATGGGATTGAGTATACGATGGGATTGAGCACACACCCCTATGGTGTGCCAGTGCTTACAGCGATGGGAGAAGATGTGTGAAATGCTCTGTGAGGACGTCCTGAATCCAATGGGCAGAGTGATGGGCTCAGGTCGAGCTGGTGGTGTTTGGTGGTCAGTTTGACGGGGATGACATTGTTAAAAGCAGAGCTATAGTCCATAAATAGCATCCTACTGCACTGTATTTCTTCAGAGAGCATTGGAATGTGTTACATATAGTGGATCTGTGTGTGTGTGTGTGTGTGTGTGTGTGTGTGTGTGTGTGTGTGTGTGTGTGTGTGTTTAAGTTAACTGTTTCTTTGTGTGGTGTTGGTAGTTGCAGGTGGTTTGGTGTGGAGCAGTTAGGATGACTGTGGTGGCTGCTGTAGAAAAAGCTATTATATTACACACACATTTTCTCAGTTTTAATATTATACTTGTCTTCATTTTATTGCATGTGTGTGTGTGTTGACTCTGCAGTCAGATAGTAACACCAGTTTCTTGAGAGCAGCAAGAGCTGGAAACATTGAGAAAGTTCTGGAGCTTCTAAAGGGAGGACAAGACATCAGTACCTGTAACCAGGTAATCACACACATTCCATCTGCTGATAATCATAATTTAGTGAATATGTGTTGTGTAACATTCACAGTGTGTGTGTGTGTGTGTGTGTGTGTGTGTGTGTCTAGAATGGGTTAAATGCTCTTCATCTTGCTGCTAAAGAGGGCCATGTGGAGCTGGTGGAGGAGCTGCTGGAGAGAGGAGCATCTGTAAACTCAGCCACCAAGGTGCAACACACACACACACACACACACACACACACACACACACACACACACACACAAACAGTACCAGTTTAAATCTCTGTTCTTCTTTCTGATTGGCTGTGCAGAAAGGAAACACTGCTCTTCACATTGCCTCATTGGCTGGACAGAAGGAAGTGGCTAAGCTGCTGGTGAAAAGAGGAGCAGATGTGAACTCCCAATCACAGGTAAGAACTGCCCGTCACCACCCACTAGCCAATCAGATGCAGCATCACTTGTAATATTTTTACATTTTAAAACAGTGCAGGCTGAAAAAACAAACAAGTGTTAATCAGTCACATGACCCACGTTCATCAGTCACATGACCAGTGTTAGTCAATGATATGGGCAACTTTCAACAGTCATTTTTCAAGTGTAATCAGTCACACACCAGTCACCAGAGTTTTTCATTCCTCCAGCATTAAGCAGTCACATGACCAGAGTTTTTCATTTGTCCAGCATTAAGCAGTCACATGACCAGCATTAGTTAGTCAAATAAATGTTAGCATGACATTACACCAGTCAGTTTATATTGCATGAATAATTTGACTTAATTGATTATATGGATCAGTGTGAGACTGGTGACTTAGCCCATTGCACTACTGATTCAGTGTATGTGTATGTATGTGTATATATATATGTGTGTGTGTGTGTGTGTGTATACGCAGAATGGCTTCACACCACTCTACATGGCAGCTCAGGAGAATCACCTGGATGTGGTGCGCTATCTTCTAGAGAATGGAGGAAACCAGAGTACAGCCACTGAGGTATGATTGTGATGGTGTGCGATGGTATATGTGTAGGATGGTATGTGTGTGTGTGACAGTGTGTGTGTATGTGTATGTGTTGAACAGGATGGCTTCACCCCATTAGCAATTGCACTGCAGCAGGGTCATAACCAGGTAGTGTCTCTGTTATTGGAGAAAGACACTAAGGGGAAAGTGCGTTTACCTGCACTGCACATCGCTGCCCGCAAAGATGACACCAAGTCTGCTGCACTGCTGCTCCAGAACGACCACAACGCTGATGTCCAGGCCAAGGTCATACGCTTTCACAAACACACAAACACACACAAATACTACACAATGACCATGTTATGTAGTGTTAGTGTAGGTTGTATGTCATTTATATACAGTGTTTATGTGTGTAAAAGCATTTGGAGAGCACAACTTGTTTTTCTCTTTTATTTCCTCTCTTTTCCAGGGTGCTTTTAAGTGCTACATTATAGGGGACACACACACACACACACACACACAGAGTGTATACAGCATGCACGAACACATACATATACACACACCTTTTGGCTTCCTGGCAACTCAGTTCATCCACATGATCCTTGGTTTGTGTTTCTCTGTCTCACTCTATGCAACACAAATTGTGAAAAAGGAACCATGTTAATTACCCACAGGTGCACACTTATTCCTGGAATTACTCCTTTTCCTGGACTCTGCCCTCCATTAACAAATGGTACTTGACCACACCTCCATTGCCATAAACACTATGTAGGCAAAAGTGTGTGGACACCTGACCATGACACCAGTATGTAGTATTTTTCCAAACTGTTGCCACAAAGCTGGAAGCACACAATTGTTTAGGATGTTGTTGTATGCATTACAATTTCCCTTCAACAGCTTCATAAACAATTGTGTGCTTCCAGCTTTTTTCTGTGGCTCTACACAGAGCCCTGACTTCAACCCCACTGAACACCTTTGTGATGAACTGAAGCACTGACTGCACCCCAGGCCTCCTCACCCAACATCAGTGCCTGACCCTCACTAATGCTCATGTGGTGAATGGACACAGATTCCCACAGACACGCTCCAACATCTAGTGGAACACCTTCCCAGAAATATGGAGCTTATTATTAAATGGACTAAATCTGAACTGGGATTTTTAACAAAGCAGATGTGTTATGGTCAGGTGAATACAAACTTTTGTCCATTTAGTGTACCACTGCCTGACCAAATTTGAAGGCCAGATACTGTACTTTAACCTGTCCAAAGGACCATGGTGCTACATACAAGACTAAGACACAGAGTTAAAGTGAACATATGTCACATAGAGACACAGTACTACATTAAGTGTATGTGTAAAAACAAGTTCAAATACCACAAGACAGTTTAATAAAGATATTTAGACAATGAGACAGACAGTGCAATGCTAACCCAGTACCCAGACCTGATGAGGTGCAGAAAATAGTCAGAAAATTTTTTGTTCAAAACATTACTGAGAATGTAAACACTGACTGGAGTAAAGATTAAAAAATTAACAGCATATAAAAATGTAAACAGTAAATGTAAACAAAAACAATTTTTCAGTGCAAGAAATGTTCAAAGGTGGTGTAATGACTGTGTGTGTGTGTGTGTGTGTGTGTGTGTGTGTGTGTGTGTGTGTGTGTGTGTGTGTTTCAGTCCAGTCCTTGAGTATTTAGGAGCCTGATGGCTTTGAGGGAACTGTTACAAAGTCACAGTTACAAAGTTTTAAAAGCTTCAGTACCTCTTACCAGATGGCAGGAGGGTGAAGAGTTTGTGTGAGAGGTGCTGGTAGCTTTGTGGATGCAGTGTGTGTGATAAATGTCTGTGATGAATGGAGGAGAGACTCCGATGATCTTCTCAGCTGTTCTCACTATCTGTTGCAGGGACTTGCGATCCGATACAGTGCAGTTTCCATATCAGATAGTGACACAGCTGCTCAGGATGCAGTCAGTAGTCCCTCTGTTGAAAGTGGTGAGGATGGGTGGTGGGAGATGGGCTTTCCTCAGACTTTGCAGAAAGTAGAGATGCTGCTATATGTGTGTGAGGAAGCAGAAACGAGCGGGGGTCCGTACTAGGCTAAAGGCTAATCCCAGCCGGCCGGCCCTTCCATCCATTCTGCTCTCAAATGTCTGCTCCCTGGACAATAAACTGGACTACATCAGACTTCAACGGACTACCCAGCGTGAATTCAGAGACTGCTGCGTCTTTGTTTTCTCAGCGACATTGTTCCGGACGCCGCCACTGAGCTAGACGGGCTAACCGCATTTCGTGCTGACAGAAACGCAGCACTGTGTGGTAAGACTTGTGGCGATGGTTTGTGTCTTTATATTAACACAAAATGGTGCAAGAACTCTGTGTTAGTCTCCAGCTACTGCTCACCGCTGGTGGAGTTTGTGATTGTTAGGTGTAGGCCATTTTATTTACCATGGGAATTCTCCACTGTGTTCATTGTCGGAGTGTACATTCCCCTCAGCGCTAATGCTAAAGAGGCGGTCTGTGAGATGTAGACAGTGGACTACAAAATACACACCCAGACGGACTGTTTATTGTTGCCGGAGATTTCAACCACACAAATCTCAAGTCAGTTCTCCCGAAATTCCATCAACATGTAGACTTTATCTATCATTATCGTGTGGAGCCCCGCACCCACCTCGGCTACTCAGACCACATCTCTGTTATGCTAATTCCAGCATACAGACTGCTCATCAGGCACTCTAAACCAGTTCTGAAGCAGATGAGAATCTGACCTGCAGGAGCCATCTCTGCTCTTCAGGACTGTTTTGAGCACACTGACTGGCATATGTTCAGGGAGGCTGCAGCCGATGGCGACAGCACCAACTTGGAGGAGTACACCTTATCAGTGACCAGCTACATCAGCAAGTGCATCGTTGCTGTTACTAGCTCCAAGACAATCACTGCAAGGACAAACCAGAAGCCATGGATGACTGCGGAGGCACGTAAGCTGCTGAAGACCCGAGATTCTGCGTTTAAAGCAGTTGACAAGGTGGCCCTAAGAAGAGCAAGGGCCAAACTGTCTCGGGCCATCAGAGCAGCGAAACATGCCCACGGTGAGAAAATCCACGGTCCTTTCAGGGACAGCAGTGACACACAGCACATGAGGCAGGGTATCCATGCCATCAGCAACTAGAGGATGACAACACCTGCCTGTGATGGTGATGCCTCCCTACCAGATGCGCAGAATGACATGGATGAGAATGGATGATAATGGCACTCAGAACGACGTGGCGGCAAAGAAATCCACCCCCTCTCCCAATGACCAGGTGATATGTCTGACCACGGCTGATGTGAGGAAAACTCTTTGAGGGGTTAACCCACAGAAGGCTGCTGGGCCGGATAACATCCCCGGGAGAATGCAGAGAATGTGCAGATCAGCTAGCAGATGTATTCACCGACATCTTCAACATGTCTCTGAGCAACGCCATCGTTCCAACATGTCTCAAAGCCACCAGCATCGTTCCCATGCCAAAGAAGTCTCCAGTGTTCTGCCTCAATGACTACCGTCCCATAGCACTCACACCCATAATCATGGCTGCCACCTACACTGGACCCTCTGCAGTTCGCCTATCATCCAATCCACTCAAACGGATGATGCTATTGCCACCGCCCTTCACCTGGCACTCACCCATCTGGACAAGAAGGATACCTATGTTCGAATGCCGCTCATAGACTTTGGTTCAGCATTCAACACAATCATCCCTCAGCACCTGACTGAAAAACTGAGCCTGTTGGGCCTGAACACCTCCCTCTGTAACTGGATCCTGGACTTCCGGACTTCCTGACCTCAGACAGTCCGGATCGGGAACAGCATCTCCAGCACCACCACACTGAGCACCGGGCCCCCCCCCAGGGCTGTGTGCTCAGTCCACTGCAGTTCACTCTGCTGACTAATGACTGTGCAGCAATGCATGGTTCAAATCACATCGTCAAGTTCACCGATGATACAACAGTGGTGGGTCTCATCAGCAAGAATGATGCGTCAGCATACAAGGAGGGGGTGAAATGGCTAACGGACTGGTGCAATGTCAACAACATATCTCTGAACATGGACAAAACAAAGTAGATGATTGTTGACTTCAGGAGACCACGGAGCGTCCACTCTCTGCTGAACATCGACAGATCCTCTGTGCAGATTGTCAAGAGCACCAAATTCCTTGGTGTTCTCCTGGTGAAGAACCTCTCCTGGTCCCTCAACACAAGCTCCATAGCAAAGAAAGCTCAACAGCGTCTCTACTTTCTGCGGAGGCTGAGGAAAGCCCATCTCCCACCACCCATCCTTCACCACTTTTTTCAAAGGGATGATCGAGAGCATCCTGAGCAGCTGTATCACTAACTGGTATGGAAACTGCATTGTATCAGATCACAAGACCCTGCAATGGATAGTGAGAACAGCTGAGAAGATCATTGGCGTCTCTCTCCCATCTACATCCGAAAAGCCACCAGCATTGTGGACGATCCCACACACGCCTCACACACACTCTTCACTCTCCTGCCATCTGGAAAGAGGTACCGAAGCATTCAGGCCCTCACTACCAGACTCTGTAATAGTTTCTTCCCTCAAGCCATCAGGCTTCTAAATACACAGGGACTGGACTGAGACACACACACATGCACACACACAGTTTTTATACACCTCTGTACTTAATCTCTTTGCACTACCAACTTGTTTTGCTGCTACACATCAGTTGCTCTTGTCTGTATTGTCTTTTCTTGTCTGTATTGTCTTTATTGTGCACTTTATGTAGTCTTTTTTTGCAGTCTTTTTGTGTTTATGTAGCATACATGCACGTTCCGTATTTTTCCTAGTCTTTTATGTAGCACCATGGTCCTGGAGAATGTTATTTCATTTCACTATGTACTGCACCACATGTATATTGTTGAAATGACAATAAAACTCACTTGACTTGAGCTGGTGTTGAGGGACCAGGTGAGGTTCCCTGTCAGGTGAACAACAAGTGCTCTTGATGATCTCCAAAGGGGATCTGTCCATGTTCAGTGGAGAATGGTCACTCTGCAATCTCCTGACGTCCACAACCATCTCTTTTGTTTTGTCCACATTAACAAATTAACACATTGTTAATTGCAGTCAGTTAGCCATTGCACCGTTGAACTGGTTTGGAGCATCTTTCTTCTTCTGTGGGTTTTCTGAGTCCATCTCAAAGATCTCGGACCAACCCTCACATGTTGAATGTGCTGCTTCAAGCCATTACTAAATAATAATGTCATCTTAATAGGAAGCAGTGTAGTCAGTTCATACAGACCCGTCCTGACCTGTTTGCCTTGAGAACCAGGATTGCAGAGCTGGACAAGTGACTGTGTGACTTGATTCTACCCATATTGAGCCAAAAAGACAATGACCTGACCCACTGTGTGACCTTAGAGTTCCCTTGCCACTTTGAGAGTAATTTCTAGCTTGATGTTGGTAATAATACTAAAGCTGAGTGCCTTTGTTATACAAACAGGATTGATATTCTTGCATCTGTAGAAAATTCGCCTGTGTCAATTGACCCAAAGTATGGAGTATTATAACTCCACCCAGTTTTCTTTGAGAGTATTCAAATGGGAAGAACGCTGTGGAGGCTTGCGGGACCTCTTACAATTCACAAAGTGTCCATGAATCTCTTCACAGACTCTCAATAACACGAAATAACACAAAGCAATACTATCATGCATACCTTTATAAAGGCCCAACAAAGTCCCTGCTAATTCTTTTAAATGGGCCCTTGAGGAATGGCAGCACATTATGTACTCTTGTATAGTCATAGGTACTTGGTGCATCTCTGCTCGATTACGGGCAGCCTGTGGCACATCAGGGAGCTGGACTAGTGTTTCCACTCCAATGCCGAAGGAGAGAAAGAGACAGAGAACATGAGATTTTGGAAAAAGGGGAAGCGAGATCAGGAAGGAAAGGAAAGGGTTTCGAAGGAACCATGATGGGTCATGAGGGGGGGAAGAGTGGGCATCAGAGTTGGGGCCACTTGCCCCCAGATTTGCCATCAAGTGGTCCTCTGTCAGCTGGAACACCATATTCTCTTGATGCCAGCCAGTGGCACTGAGCACATTCTGCCATCTCTTTAGACAGTCTAATGTCAAACTGCTCCAGCACTACAAGGTCCACCACTTATTTGTTGACACACTTCACTGCCAGCACCCACTTCTAACAGGCATCTCAGAGCTGCTGGGCGAAAGAGCAGCCAGTGACAAGAACATCAGAGAGTGGAAATATTGCCATTGTTGACGTTGTTATATAGGGGTTTAGCTGACTCACTTCATGATCATCATGAAGCTCCACCTTCTGGAGCTTGATGTGGGTCAGGGTGCAGCAACAGCCATGGTTGCTGTGGGAGTACCTGTGGGCTGAGCCAAACTCCAAAGCACCTGTTAATCCTTGGTCTGCTCCTGAAGGACATGAACTGGACATGATGATACTGTCTGGTCTACAGTGTCTACAGGTTGTTGGGTGTTTATGCTTGATCAGAGAGTGAGCTGGATGGTGTGTGTCTCTGAGGATGGTCTGTGCTTTTCTCCTACAGTGTTGTATGTAGAGAGTGTCCATGGATGGGAGGTCAACTTCAGTGATCCTCTCAACAGTCTTTAAGACTGCCTTTCTCTCTCTGCCTGAGTGGTGTTGCTAAAGCAGATAATGAAGCCATTTGTGAGAACATTCTCTAAAAGTCCTTTGTAGACCTGGGTGAAGGGGCGGCTTAAAGTGCTATCTTTCCATCACATTCAGTACAACAGTTCTGTCATGTTTATGTAAGGTATGTGTAAGGTTAATGTAGAATGTATTATGAAGTGTATCTGCAGATTAAGTTACTGCGAACAATAGCAGTAGTATAAATATAATAGTTAAAGCTAAAGGATATGTTTCTTCTCCTACTGCTGCAGATGATGGTCAACAGGACAACTGAGGTACTGAATCTCCTTCAGACACTTGTGTGTGTGTGTGTGTGTGTGTGTGTGTGTGTGTGTGTGTGTGTGTGTGTGCGCGGTGTGTGTGCGGTGTTTGTGCTGTGTGTGTGCTGTGTTTGTGTGCATGCCTGTAAGTTAAACACATTTTGCTTTGCAGTTCTTTCTGTTCTTAGTTTGTTTGCTCATTGATGCACATTTACACATTTGTCTGGTAAATTACATTTACATTTACGGCATTTAGCTGACGCTCTTATCCAGAGCGACGTACATCAGTGCTTTTAAGTAGTCCACGTCTGTTTCTTAAACCCGTAAAGCTAGACTTAAGTCAATGTCTATTATTTAACCAAGTTATGCTCACTTAGAGCACCT